>JASDQU010011429.1:63957-75012 GCA_032191745.1 Picea mariana | reverse complement strand
TAAAAAAGACTAAAGAATGCTAATCGAATGTAATTGAAATAAGAATAGGTAAACAATCAAAGCTAATTCGAGTTGTTCTTATTTCATTGATAAATAATCTAACTAAAGAACAAGTAAGATAACCTGTAATTAATTGACTAAAATGAATTTATCTTCTTGTGCCATCTAAGCTCCAAGCTGTCCTGCTTATGAGGGAAACCCATAACAGGACGATGCTAATACTCCTAGAGAAAAATCAAAGGTGCTTTGGAACAAGAATATAACAATAGATTGATAAATATACACGTCTGGTGATCTTATAATAATGAACACTTATAATAAAGGAAACTCAATATAAAGCATTCATATAATCCATCATCTAATATCCAACATAAATCAACAATATTTAAACAACAGATTGATCACAGATGTAATATGAAACAACAAATTACATAAATAATTAAAGTGTTGAATGATATGAAATACCATATGATAACCAGACTAAAGCTGCATCAAACGTAAAAACATTTCATAAGATAGAAGCAAAAGAAACATAATAGGGTAAGCGTCACACAGGTCTAAAGCCAAATAGTGAACAACTTCTCCATATCAGTCTTCAAAAAAAATAAAATCATATGTCCATAATGTGCTCGAGCCAAATATGTTCTTCACTACTAAGAGTGACCAATATTTAAACTAGTTCAGGATTCACATGCTCTTATCATACAAGATAGAGTTAAATCCCCAAAACATAGATAGTATTACAAAAATAGTGAAACTAGAAACCACTCATGTATGAGTTGGTTTGTAAAAAATACACCAAATTTTTATAAACATAAAATACATAAACTATTGAATAATAGAGCGTATGATCCAAGGTGCTTGCTCCATGTAATTAGCATCATAATCANAAAAAAAAAAAAATTGACATTCAAAAAAACAATGCTAACTAATATTCAAAAATAGACTGGCTACAGAATCATAGATTCTGTAGCTAGTCTTATTATTAACAAAAGAAATCAAAATTAAATCTCCCTATTTTGATTTTTCATAACATAATGGAATAAAATAAAATAAATTCATTTTTACCATTAGAAATTAACAAAAGAAGGACTAGACAGTTCCGAATTTATGATTGCTTTGAAACTGATTGTATTTTTTATGATTATATTACCGAATCTCTTGGATATTTTTTTTCCTTTTCTGTGTGTGCTTTCAAGTCTTGGTTCTCTCGTTCCAATAGAGAATGATGAGCATCTAAACATTTTCCTTGAGCCTGTAAGAGCGGATTATCTCTATAATATCACTCTACCCAATCTAAGAAACTATTACAATGCACTGGTGCAATGGAAGATCGATGTGGAATATAGTCAGCGACGGGTATTTCATGCTTCCCTGTGGCTTGTTTCAAGTCATTACTAATACCTGCAAAACCCTCTTTGCCTTTGAGACATGGGGGTAATTTAGACACGAAGTCATACTGTTCAACCTAGGTAATAGCTTCGTTCTCGGCACATTGGTTGTCTGGATCTTCCTGAGCCAAGAAATTGTTTATCTCTTGATATGAACATTGATCATTGACCTCGATCGTAGAGATCGAGCTCAAATGATCACTTTTTTGATTCCTTAAACTCTTATAAATCAATCGACTAGACCTTTTGTTTCTAAAATTTAAATCTGAGCTCTGTTGTTTCTTACCCTTACGAATTTTCCTTACAACAGGCTTATCATTACTGTTTAGATTAGGTTCATTCGTAGGTACAGGGGAATATTTTCCTTTTAATTTTCCCACAATCTGTTCCGATGATTTCCTGGGTGAAAACATACATGGTAATTTCTTAACCACAGGGGTTTCCACAACAATGGACACTGGTTCATTAAATTCAAATCCCTCAGGTGAATTGAAAACCCGGCTTTCGGTAACTGGACTATCCAAATTGGGGTTTACAATTGAATGCAGGTTGATTGTATTGTCGACTTGGGTGAAACCATTTTGAATCACAAAACTCTCCCAGTTGTCACCGGTTTGCGACAGGTGAGAAATAAACAGGATTTTAATGAGCCCGTGATGAAAAATACTCAACAAAGAGTTCATGCTCTATCACTTATAGCATCTAGACATTTTATAAAGGCTCATTATCAATTAAAACAACATGTTCAAATCAAACCCTATGAATAGCATGAGAAGATGAACGTGGCATAGAAAAACCAACCCATACGAGCCTTCACATGTGATAAACTATTTCAAAATTAAAATAAGGTTGTGCCATCTAGGTTTCGGAAAAGAAATGGGAATACATTTTGGAAAGCAAGTGGATTTGTGGGAAACCATGACCAAGCTCCATGGAACATCCTCCATTTTTGCATTCTTAAACCACTTTTCTCCTTTCAATGGGAGTCATGTCGCCCGACTTATGAAATATTCTGTTATTTCCAACTGCACATACCCGACCTTGGCCCTAAAACCGTCAAAAGTCTGTGCAAAGGCTTGTGCAACTGAGAGGTTGTAGCCTTCAAATTTCCTGAGGAAGACATCCCAACTATGAGCCTTCAGGTCATCCATGGTATCATCATGAGAAAGAAGGGCCTGGAAACCATTCGACTCGATTCGAACCACAGGTGTCATTGCCACTGTGAAGTAGATATAATGGGTATCACAGGAGGTAAGTCTTGACTTCTCGTAGATGAGTAGTAGAGAGAGGTCCGTGCAGAATAGAAGACATGAAAGTTGGGAGGTTTGGAGAATACCCTGCTACGAAATATTAAGTTTAGAGATACAGAGAACCGAAAGGCGATCAGATCTAAGAGCCATTTCCCATAATGAGTATCAAATCCCTGACTACCATTGAATGTCATTTAGAAAAATGGATGGTTTCATTAATGCATAGGATAGCAAGGTGAGGTGAAATCATGGGGACAACGTGCCTGTACCAAGCGACATGAATGCTGACATGAATGTTGAGAGTATGAAACCTGTATTGAAACTTAATCCAATGTTTGTGCATTCAAAAATTTCACAAATTAAAACCAACGATCAACCATAGAGCCAATTCGGTCACGATACCCATATTACATAAAAATTGTGATAGTGAATTAATCAATAAGTTCATAAAACTTGAAACTTAGCAATATATGGGTGCCTTCAAAACGAAATTTCTTAGGTAGAAGATATAAATCCCAAACCAAGTTTTTATTTAAATTCATGCTTACAGTCATGAATTTAAAAAAAAAAACAAACAAACAAAAATTCAAATGAAAAACTCAATAAGATAAGTTTAAACCCAATCATCGCCTTGAAGCTCAGAAACATAAGTGTTTATAAATGAAAGGTGGTGGCAGCTACAGAAAAATATAATCTCTTTGTGTTGATTTCAATTGTGATAAAAATCGACAGAATTGTTGGCTGCCAACAATGGTGACATATTGGGCAAAGCAGTTATCTTTGCATCACCAAAAAACTTATGTCAGAGGCTTAGATGAAATAAATTTTTAGAAATAGTTAACAACATGTCAAGCATTTCGATCATAACTCAGAAAATAACACAGCTTAACATCAGATGTATTTCTATCTAAAAAAATGTAATCTGGAATCTAAATTTGATCACTAGTATAGAGATGTTTATGTATTGACTTCGATACTATTTACAGGGCCACTGCTGCCAGCAGGCGTCTATAGCCTCGGCAGGGATGTCATTTAACCCACTCTAGTATCTTTATCCTGTCAAAGAGTCATCCATTCATGATAAAGAACATCTTCACACTTTATCAAATTAAAAGACATACCTGAGGATCTTCTTAAACCTGGCATTGCTTTGCTACCAACAGGCCTGTTTAGTACCCCGACGAAGTTTCCTTGGTATCATGCATGCATTTACTCGCTACCGGCAGACCTGTTCAGTGTCTCGACGGGTTTACATACACTTCCCACACATGACGGTGTTTTCAACCCTCTAGAATTTGTTTATAATTTCTAGAACTTCATGATATTCAAGAGGGCGAGGTGATACTAAAAATCTCATAGTTTGGAATGAAAATTTTGATCATTTACAAAGTATTCTCCTATTTTGATGACCTTCATCATGATTTGGACACTAAGATTTCTGTTAAGAAACCATCTCGAGGAAGGGAAGGTACATTTGATTTGTTTTGCTTATAACAAGGACAACGTTAGAAGTTTGTTAATGATAATCGCATCTTCTTGTAATTTCAATGAGAAACCAGAAACACTGATTTGAACAAAAACTTTCTTCTGTTGATCTGAGTTTTAGCATTTTATTGCTCAGGTGCTTGGGAAGTTATCAACTACTTCTAATGAATGATAATTTTGATTCCCTTCTATAAATGAAATGGTGACTCAGACATAATTATTTAGAAAAAAAATCAAAATCAAACAAAATCAAAAGAACCAAAATCAAAATGGAAAATAAAATTAAAAATATTTACAAGAGAGTGTAGCGGAAATCATCAGGTGAAATACCTCTTGAGAGCCTGGCCATTCACTGGGAAAGTGTCTGGTTGTCCCTCTAAATTATGCAAATGAAAAGAGATGGGACCCAATTTTTCAGAAATTACAAATGGTCCTAGCCACAGGTTTTGGAACTTGGTATGTTCCCCCTTACCCTCGTGGGCTTTGTCCCACTTGAGAACCAAATCTCCAACATCAAAATTCCTATCAGAAGAAGAATTTGCATCGAACCAACTCTTTACAATTTGCTGGTGCTGATCCAGTTTCTGCTTCGCTTGTGTTCTCACCTCCTTTAGTTTTAATAAGGAATTTATTCGATTCTTTGGAGGAGGGCACTCCTCTTCTTAAACTTTCTGCGACAATTTCAGAGAAGTAAGTAAGACATGCGGGGGAATAATGGCTTCTCTTCCATAAACGAGGAAGAAAGGGGAGTTACCAACATAATATTTTGGAGTTACCCTATCAACCCAAAATGCATTATACAGTGCATTGAACCAATTCTTGTGGTTTTCTGAAACTGTGGTTTTAATAATCTTGATTAAATTTTTATTCGTCGATTTTGCTAGGCCATTTCCTTGAGGGTAGTAGCTTGCATAATACTTCACTTTAATCCCCTTTTCCAAAGAAAAAACGTTCATATCAAGGGATGAAAAGTAAGAGGCGTTATAAAAAACTAGACATTCATGAATGCTGAATCGAGCGATGATGTGAGAGTTCAGAAATGATACTACTTGATTTGTGTTTACCACTTTTAAAGGTACAACTTCGGACC
This sequence comes from Picea mariana, assembly GCA_032191745.1. Taxonomy (NCBI): domain Eukaryota; kingdom Viridiplantae; phylum Streptophyta; class Pinopsida; order Pinales; family Pinaceae; genus Picea; species Picea mariana. Next base: position 69,796 of record JASDQU010011429.1, on the reverse strand, counting down.
ATCTTGTAAAATAGTCTGTTGTTGTAAGGATACACTTGTGCTGCTACAAAGAAGAGGGATTAATTGGTGCTATGATGTCTAGGCCCCATTGCTGAAAAGGTGTATCTACAGTAATAGGTTGCAAAGGGAAAGTTGCCTTTTTCACCCATCCTGCAGCCTTTTGGCAGATTATGCATTTGCGGGACAACGTATGGGCATCTTTGAATAAGGTAGGCCAATAGTATCCATCTCTTAGCACTTTGTGGGTAGTGGTATCTCCACTGAAGTGACCATCGGCTTCACCACTACCCACAAAGTGCTAAGAGCTGGATACTATTGGTTTTTTTCTGCGTTGTATTATTTCCTTTTCTAAACAACGCAGAAAAAAACCATCAAATTTCTTTCAAAATAATACATCATTTATTAACTGAAAATATGCAGATTTAAGCCTAAGTGCACTTCTATTTTTGGGATCAAGATTGCGGGGAGAAGATCCATGTGTTAAATAAAATTTAATGTTCTCATACCATGAATTGGGTGTAACTTGTGCACAATTGATCTGTTTTTTGTTATGTTGATTCATAGTTGAGGTGTTTATTTGACTTTCTTGTTCTTCAACCGAATCAGCCACTAGTTTATACAGGCCTTGACCTCTAACAATTTGTGCAGGAGTTATTTCAAGGTCATATTCCTGTATCGAAGTAATCCAATTTGCCCTTTTCTCACCCAACTCTTTTTGTACTAACAAGTTCCTCACAACAGGGTAGGGAACAATAACTTTGGTTCTAGATTTCAATAGGTAAGACCGGAAGTGTTTCATTGTTTTGAAAAAAACATATGCATGTTGATCTATTGTTGGGTAATTAAGTTCTTCTCCTTTAAAAGTTGAGCTCATGAAGGCAGTGTGTATCTCATTTCTTTCAACATTTTTCTGTGTAAGCACAACAACATAATATCGGTCAGATGCAAAAGTGTAAAGAGTGAAATCTTGAGAAAAAACGAGACTCGTCAAGGAAGGGGATTCTAGTATTGCTTTTCTAATTGAATCGAAAGCCTGAATTTCTTGTGGTACCCAATGGTAAAAAACATATTTTTTAATTAAATTTTGTAACGGTCTAACCATTTCTGAGAAACTCGGGACAAATCTTCTGACGAAATTAATCTTGCCCAAAAAGGAGTGCGGCCTTTTTGGAAGAAGGAGGGGGAATTTTAGCAATGCCGTGGGTTTTTTTAGGGTCAATAATCATTCCATATTTAGACATTATAAACCCAAGTAGTTTACCTTTCTCTACTGCAAAGACCGATTTCTTAGGGTTGAGAGATATGTCGAACTTGCGGCATTGTTCCAAGACAATCCTAAGGTGAGAAAAGCAATCTTTCTTATTTTTAGAAAAGATGATGACATCATCAAGATAGACCACCACTGACTGGTTAATGAGGCCATGGAAAGAAATATCCATTGCTCTCTAGAAAGTGGCACCGACATTTATCAATTCGAAAGGCATTTTCCTGTAGGCGTAAGTGCCCCATGGGGTACGAAAGGTGGTTTTAAGCCATTCCAAAAGAGACATAAGGACCTGGTTGTATCCTGAAAAACCATCTAGCAGATATAGTCTTTCAGAACCAGACACCTTTTGTAGAATTTTTTCCATTGGGGTAACAAGGTAGTTGTCTTTATTAGACGCTCGGTTTAAGTTCCAAAAATCGACACAAAGTCAAATTTCACCACTTTTCTTCCTTATAGGGACTAAATTAGACACCCATTGACTGTGCCTAACTGGGAAAATTATCTTTGCAATTAATAATTTGTTTAGTTCCTTTTTAACAGTAGGTCCCAATTTAGGGTGCATTTTCCTCAATTTCTATTGAAAAGGCTGAGTCTAGGGTTTCATAAGGATTGCATGTTGTATGATGTTGGGGTCAAATGTTTTCAAGTCATCATACATCCAAGAAAAAACATCTTTAAATTCCTTAAATAATTTTATAAAAGAGGATCTTTCTTTCTTGGAACATCCCTTTCCCAGATTAATATTTTGAGGATTATCTTTTGTTCCTAAATTAACCGTTTCATAGATCAAAGAGGAACTGTTAGTTTTACAATTGAATGCCCCTCTAAATTTGTCATGCAAGTCATAAAATTTCTCTAATATCACTAGAGATATGGTGATAGAGTTTACCATCTCAGATGTTGATTCGGGAGATCGAGGATCAGATATTACCGTGAAGTTTCGAAGATTCTCATCATGAGTGCCTTCATTAATCACTGCATCTTGGAAGGTGTATTCCATATGCAAAAAGTTGATGATCTGTTGGTCATTATCAAATACTCTCCAATTTGTGATGTTATCTAGGATCAACAACCTGAACAACAATTCGATTGAAACACATTAGGGGAAAGACCTTCAGTGGGAAACAGTCTAGAAGCAACATTGGCCAATAAATCAGCTTCTAAATTACTCATCCTAGGAATGGAATTTATATTAAATGCTAAAAATTTATGCATTAAACTCCATACCTTTGTTTGGTAGCTTTTTAGATGTGGTGATAAGCAGTGTATGGTGTTTCTTACCTGCCTGACCATGATTTCTAAATCACCGAATACTATCAAATTTTGCACGTCCATATCCAATGTTTTCCTAAGTACTTGTAGAAGTGCTTTGTATTCAACTGTGTTGTTAGTACATTCAAACTCCAACCGACAAGCAATAAAAGTCTTATTCCTGTAGGATCGATGAGTACACAACCAACACCTTCTCCTTCTTTGGATTTGGATCCATCAAAGTATAAGGACCAGATCTGTGCATCATCAACAGTACTAGGCATATTTGGAAAAGATGGTGTCTGAGTATAGGTTGTAATTTCAAATTTCTGCCCTAGATCAGTGATAGAAGAGATTTTGGTCATGAAATTATGAAAAAAGGTATTCATTCCCTGCGTTTCAAATGAATTTGCGGATGTAACAAAAGGTTCATTTGTATCATTCAAATATGTTATGATATGCTTAAGATAACGTTCTTTGTTTATCTTGATTTTGTTGGGCTGTCCATTTTCAGGCAGCCACAAGTGAGACCAATCTGTAGAAAAGTAACCGTGCAACTGTTCTGACCAATATCTGCTTAAAAACAGACCATAAAATTCAGGAATATCAACAACGAAAATGTCAATTATCTGATGAGATTTAGGATTGGATGATAATATAATCAACACATTTTTAAGCTCACCAATCATTTTAACATTCGTTCGATCTAGCTGAATAACTTTATGATAAGAAGGTTGCACTTCTTCATTAATTTTTTGGCACACATTTAGAGGTATCATGTTTGATGATGCACTGGAGTCAACCATACAATTATGTATATTCCTATTAAACATTTCAAAGGTTAATAAAAAAGGTGGGACATTTTTCCGTGTGGGAACAACATAATTCTGTTGATTTTTTGTTGCTGTCCCTAAAACATTTTTATGTACATTTGCTATAGTTTTTTATGCTAATTCCCTTTTGTCTTGAGGTTCATATGTATTTTTAGTTGGGACATTTTTAACTACGTTTGAATCGATTGATACTGATTTTTTTCTTCTAGGATCATTCTTTTTACCGTTTTCAATGATGCTTTGAAGCATTTTCTGCAAAATAAGAGGAAATTTCAGCAGTTCAAAAACATAAATATTAGCCCTCATTTTTTTAGATCTTCAATTAAATTGTATTCTAAAACTAGGGCTGCTTGGCTTTGTTTAATTTTAGTTTTCTTTTACTATTTCAGAAACACTTTTTTACTTATTTCGGGAGGAGGTTTATTTTGCATTTTGCTTCTTTTGTTGTAGGGGTGGACAGTTTCGAAAATTGCTTGGAAAATACTATCTGACAAGTGACCGAAAAAAGGAGGAGATGAGTCCTGTTATTCTAGTACCTCTTCCTCAACTGTATCATTAGAATTTTCAGGAGGAACAAAAACGTAATTATCATGTGCTTCTAAGATGGTTTGCAAAGAATACTGTAAACTATCGAAATTTAGACCTTTTGTGGTTGGGTTTGGCCGGTTTGGAGGAAAAGGATTTCTAAAAGGAGGTTTAAAACTTCCTTTGCTTGTAGATACCTCCTTAGTCGATCTCTTCAAGTCAATGACCTAATTGGACAGTTTCTGGAAGGCTTTATGTAATCTTTCCAAGTCTAAAGTTTCTTGTTGATTTTTTGTTTGAGGAGGCCTAGCGAGAATTTCTGTTTTCTTCTTAGAAGATGAAGTTGTCTCGATTTCATTACTAAGATTATCTTTTAAGATTAATATATCTTTCTCGATTTGGATTGCCTCCTCAAAGGATTCTAACAAAGTGTTTTTCTTGGGCCTTTTAACCCAAATGGCTATGTTATTGTGCAAGGATTTAGCATAATATGCGACAATTAATCTTTCTGCGGGCATCAAATCTGCATGGATTTTGTTTTTTAAAGTAATAAATATTAGGTTAAAGTCTCTCACTTTTTTTTTAAGGTTCATTTTTAAGCTTGAGAGTTCCATAAGCAAGACTTTCGAAGATTTATCATCTCCAATTTTTTCCAGAAAACAAGTTTCAAACTTGTCCCAAGAGATGATGGTCTAGGGCTGTTGAGAAAAATACCATGTGGAGGCATTTCCCTCAAAAGTATAAGGAAATAATCTGCATACTACATCCTCGTGTTCAACACTCTAGAGTCTAATGGCAAACATAAATTTCTTGATGTGATCCTCAGTAGATTGCTTTGAATCTAGATCAAATTTAGGCAACCATTTCTCCGGGTATTTAGGTAATGGGTGTTGGGGTCCAGGTACAACCACAACATCTTGATCGAGCCAAGGTCTGGCAGTGTTATTTTGATTTTCCATGGGAGTTGGTGGTGTCGAAGGATGATATGGTTCTAATGAAGATCTTCCTTTGTTTGAAGTCTCTCCTCCTGAAGAGGATGGAGAAGAACCAGGTGGAGATGGTGGAATATCGAATCCTCCTGCTCCAAGGATGAGCGTTTCAGTAGGATTGGTAGTATTTCCACCTAAAGGGTTTTCGGGCAGACCAGTGCCTTGAAGTTGTTCTTGGATACCCATGAAATCAAGGGGTTGATTAAGTGGCCTACCAGGTTGTCTGATACGAGCTAAGGCACTATAAGTTCTTATGAGTGACTAACGAACAATTTTTTGGACGTCGACCCCTTGAGGAACTGGTGTCACCGGTTCAACGAGAATATCAAGGTTATTGTTTGAGGTAGTTTTTGTTTCAAGTGTAACGTTATTTTCTGAGTGACTATGTGTTACGACAGGAGTGCGAGTGTGTGGGGGAGGAGTCTTGCGACCTCCACGTTCCATCAATTAAATATAGGCCCTCCTTCTAGCATCATTTGTTAATGGGCGTAATTGACACACCATCAACTGGAAGGTCAAATCTGGACCGGGGTTGTCTAAATAACCCAAGATGTTTAGAATAAAATGACCCAACAGGTTTAATGGCTCTGTTGGCCAACTAAAGTCCTAAAAATAGATGAAACTAATATATAAAGCTATGATACTAAGAACACAATTTTAATAATTTACAAAAGTCAAAATAGAAACATGAATATGTGCATATGATTATGAACAATGTATATACAACTTGCAAGATTTACTGGATATCTTGCGAAATAGATGTTTTTGAAAGTGTTTATCAAAGAGATAAAGAAAGCACATACATTTTGTTTTTTCTTTCTGTTTAATATTTATAATCTAAAAAAGACTAAAGAATGCTAATCGAATGTAATTGAAATAAGAACAGGTAAATAGTCAAAGCTAATTCGAGTTGTTCTTATTTCATTGATAAATAATCTAACTAAAGAACAAGTAAACTAACCTGTAATTAATTG
>JASDQU010011429.1:38946-50410 GCA_032191745.1 Picea mariana | reverse complement strand
GAATTTAAAATTATATCTATTAAAAGCTATATGCATTCTATTATTAAAAAAAATAAACTCTAAAAAAATAAAAAATTATAAATAAATATAATATTAATAAAAATGATAAACAAATATAAAATTAATATTAAAAATAAATTTATTATCAAACATTATAATATACAAAACAAAACGAACATAATAATTTACTAAAATAAATCTATTACATTATATTATAAAAACATATTGTAAAAAATAAAGTATCTTATAATGTTATAAAACTAGTTTGTAAAATTATTGAAATTTTGAAGTTAAAATATAACTTATAAGGATTTTTTTTTAAGTTTAATTAGAATTAAAGAATTTATATTTTAAAATTTTTTCATATTAAATTGTTATTTAATCATATCAATTATTGAAATTTTGAATTAATCATATCAATTATTGAAATTTTGAAGTTAAAGTATAACTCATAAGGATTTTTTAAGTTTATTTAGAATTAGAGAATTTATATTTTAATTTTTTTTCATATTAAATTATTATTTAATAATATTAATACAATAATATTTGATTGTGATTGAGTGATCTATAAATACAATACAAAACAAACATAACCATACACTACAATAAATTTATTACACCACATACGATCACCACCAATGCGTTCAAATGCTTCATCGTCTCCCTCTAACACTCAAGGTTATAGAGCTGCAGGATGGACAAGCTTGCTTTGTGTCGATAGCCCTCCTCTTGCATAAATTCATAACACTCACATGCTTCTACATGCAGAGCAAGCTCTTTAAGGAACATGGGCAGAGTCCTTGTCTTGGTGAATGACAATTTGAAGTTAAAATATAAGGGTGCTTGCACGAAGATGATGGTTGAAAAGGTTGCAATGGGGTGCCCATGAACGTGTTCACATTCTAAAAAGCGTGCACATGTTTTTGAGCTTTTGGCTTCAACATTCCCCGAACCGCCATTGAGGTTGTGTTGACGGGCGTAATTGACACACCGCCAATTGGAAGATCAAATCTAGACCGGGGTTGTCTAAATAACCCAAGCCATTTGGAATGAAATGAACCGACGGGTTTAATGGCTCCATTGGCCAACTAAAGTCCTAAAATTAGATGAAACTAATCTATAAAGCTATGATACTAAGAACATAAGTTTAATAATTTACAAAAGTCAAAATAGAAACATGAATATGTGCATATGATTATGAACAATGTATATACAACTTGCAAGATTTACTGGATATCTTGCGAAATAGATGTTTTTGAAAGTGTTTATCAAAGAGATAAAGAAAGAACATACATTTTTTTGTTTAATATTTAAAATCTAAAAAAGACTAAAGAATGCTAATCGAATGTAATTGAAATAAGAATAGGTAAACAATCAAAGCTAATTCGAGTTGTTCTTATTTCATTGATAAATAATCTAACTAAAGAACAAGTAAGATAACCTGTAATTAATTGACTAAAATGAATTTATCTTCTTGTGCCATCTAAGCTCCAGGCCGTCCTGCTTATGAGGGAAACCCGTAACAGGACGATGCTAATACTCTCAGAGAAAACTCAAAGGTGCTTTGGAACAAGAATATAACAACAGATTGATAAATATACAGGTCTGGTGATTTTATAATAATGAACACTTATAATAAAGGAAACTCAATATAAAGCATTCATATAATCCATCATCCAATATCCAACATAAATCAACAATATTTAAACAACAGATTGATCACAGATGTAATATGAAACAACAAATTACATAAATAATTAAAGTGTTGAATGATATGAAATACCATACGATAACCAGACTAAAGCTGCATCAAACGTAATAACATTTCATAAGATAGAAGCAAAAGAAACATAATAGGGTAAGCGTCACACAGGTCCAAAGCCAAATAGTGAACAACTTCTCCATATCAGTCTTCAAAAAAAATAAAATCATATGTCCATAATGTGTCGCAGCCAAAGATGTTCTTCACTATTAAGAGTGACCAATATTTAAACTAGTTTAGGATTCACATGCTCTTATCATACAAGATAGAGTTAAATCCCCAAAACATAGATAGTATTACAAAAATAGTGAAACTAGAAACCACTCATGTATCAGTTGGTTTGTAAAAAATACACCAAATTTTTATAAATATAAAATACATAAACTATTGAATAATAGAGCGTATGATCCAAGGTGTTTGGTCCATGTAATTAGCATCATAATCATCAATTTCCTGTAGATAAAAAAATAAAATAAAATTGACATTCAAAAAAACAATGCTAACTAATATTCAAAAATAGACTGGTTACATAATCATAGATTCCATAGCTAGTCTTATTATTAACAAAAGAAATCAAAATTAAATCTCCCTATTTTGATTTTTCATAACAGAATGGAATAAAATAAAATAAAATCATTTTTACCATTAGAAATTAGCAAAAGAAGGACTAGATAGTTCCGAATTTATGATGGCTTTGAAACTGATTGTATTTTTTATGATTATATTACCGGATCTCTTGGATATTTTTTTTCCCTTTCTGTGTGTGCTTTCAAGTCTTGGTTCTCTCGTTCCAATAGAGAATGCCAAGCATCTAAACATTTTACTTGAGCCTGTAAGAGTGGATTATCTCTATAATATCACTCTACCCAATCTAAGAAACTATTACAATGCACTGGTGCAATGGAAGATCGATGTGGAATATAGTCAGCGACGGGTATTTCATGCTTCCTTGTGGCTTGTTTCAAGTCATTACTAATACCTGCAAAACCCTCTTTGCCTTTGAGACATGGGGGTAATTTAGACACGAAGTCATACTGTTCAACCTGGGTAATAGCTTCGTTCTCAGGACATTGGTTGTCTGGATCTTCCTGAGCCAAGAAATTGTTTATCTCTTGATCTGAACATTGATCATTGACCTCGATCATAGAGATCGAGCTCAAATGATCACTTTTTCGATTCCTTAAACTCTTATAAATAAATCGACTAGACCTTTTGTTTCTAAAATTTAAATCTGAGCTCTGTTGTTTCTTACCCTTACAAATTTTCCTTACAACAGGCTTATCATTACTGTTTAGATTAGGTTCATTCGTAGGTACAAGGGAATATTTTCCTTTTAATTCGCCCACAATCTATTCCGATGATTTCCTGGGCGAAAACATACATGGTAATTTCTTAGCCATAGGGGTTTCCACAACAATAGACACTGGTTCATTAAATTCAGATCCCTCAGGTGAATTGAAAACCTGGCTTTCGGTAACTGGACTATCCAAATTGGGGTTTACAATTGAATGCGGGTTGATTGTATTGTCGACTTGGGTGAAACCATTTCGAATCACAAAACTCTCCCAGTTGTCACCGGTTTGCGACAGGTGAGAAATAAACAGGATTTTAATGAGCCTGTGATGAAAAATACTCAACAAAGAGTTCATGCTCTATCACTTATAGCATCTAGACATTTTATAAAGGCTCATTAACAGTTAAAACAACATGTTCAAATCAAACCCTATGAATAGCATGAGAAGATGAACGTGGCATAGAAAAACCAACCCATACGAGCCTTCACATGTGATAAACTATTTCAAAATTAAAATAAGGTTGTGCCATCTAGGTTTCGGAAAAGAAATGGGAATACATTTTGGAAAGCAAGTGGATTTGTGGGAAACCATGACCAAGCTCCATGGAACATCCTCCATTTTTGCATTCTTAAACCACTTTTCTCCTTTCAATGGGAGTCATGTCGCCCGACTTATGAAATATTCTGTTATTTCCAACTGCACATACCCGACCTTGGCCCTAAAACCGTCAAAAGTCTGTGCAAAGGCTTGTGCAACTAAGAGGTTGTAGCCTTCAAATTTCCTGAGGAAGACATCCCAACTATGAGCCTTCAGGTCATCTATGGTATCATCATGAGAAAGAAGGGCCTGGAAACCATTTGAATTGATTTGAACCACAGGTGTCATTGCCACTGTGAAGTAGATATAATGGGTATCACAGGAGGTAAGTCTCGACTTCTCGCAGATGAGTAGTAGAGAGAGGTCCGTGCAGAATAGAAGACATGAAAGTTGGGAGGTTTAGAGAATACCCTGCTACGAAATCTTAAGTTTAGAGATACAGAGAACCGAAAGGCGATCAGATCTAAGAGCCATTTCCCATAATGAGTATCAAATCCCTAACTACCATTGAATGTCATTTATAGAAATGGATGGTTTCATTAATGCATAGGATAGCAAGGTGAGGTGAAATCATAGGGACAACTTGCCTGTACCAAGTGACATGAATGCTAATATGAATGTTGAGAGCATGAAGCCCGTATCGAAACTTAATCCAATGTTTGTGCATTCAAACATTTCACAAATTAAAACCAACGATCAACCATAGAGCCAATTCGGTCACGATACCCATATTACATAAAAATTGTGATAGTGAATCAATCAATAAGTTCATAAAACTTGAAACTTAGCAATATATGGGTGCCTTCAAAAAAAAATTTCTTAGGTAGAAGATATAAATCGCAAACCAAGTTTTTATTTAAATTCATGCTTACAGTCATGAATTTAAAAAAAAAACAAACAAACGAAAATTCAAATGAAAAACTCAATAAGATAAGTTTAAACCCAATCATCGCCTCGAAGTTCAGAAACATAAGCATTTATAAATGAAAGGTGGTGGCAGCTACAGAAAAATATAATCTCTTTGTGTTGATTTCAATTGTGATAAAAATCGACAGAATTGTTGGCTACCAACAATGGCGACATATTGGGCGAAGCAGTTATCTCTGCATCACCAAAAAATTTATGTCAGAGGCTTAGATGAAATAAATTTTTAGAAATAGTTAACAACATGTCAAGCATTTCGATCATAACTCAGAAAATAACACAACTTAACATCAGATGTATTTCTATCTAAAAAAATGTAATCTGGAATCTAAATTTGATCACGAGTATAGAGATGTTTATGTATTGACTTCGATACTGTTGACAGGGCCACTGCTGCTAGCAGGCATCTATAGCCTCGACAGGGATGTCATTTAACCCACTCTAGTACCTTTATCCTGTCAAAGAGTCATCCATTCATGATAAAGAACATCTTCACACTTTATCAAATTAAAAGACATACTTGAGGATCTTCTTAAACCTGGCATTGCTTCGCTGCCAACAGGCCTGTTCAGTACCCCGACGAAGTTTCCTTGGTATCATGCATGCATTTACTCGCTACTGGCAGACCTGTTCAGTGTCTCGATGGGTTTACATACACTTCCCACACATGATGGTGTTTTTAACCCTCTAGAATTTGTTTATAATTTCCAGAACTTCATGATATTCAAGAGGGCGAGGTGATACTAAAAATATCATAGTTTGGAATGAAAATTTTGATATTTTACAAAGTATTCTTCTGTTTTGATGACCTTCATCATGATTTGGACACTAAGATTTCTGTTAAGAAACCATCTCGAGGAAGGGAAGGTACATTTGAGTTGTTTTCCTTATAATAGGGACAACATTAAAAGTTTGTTAATGAGAATCACATCTTCTTGTAATTTCAATGAGAAACCAGAAACACTGATTTGAACAAAAACTTTCTTCTGTTGATCTAAGTTTTAGCATTTTATTGCTCAGGTGCTTGGGAAGTTATCAACTACTTCTAATGAATGATAATTTTGATTCCCTTCCATAAATGAAATGGTGACTCAGACATAATTATTTAGAAAACAAATCAAAATCAAACAAAATGAAAAGAACCAAAATCAAAATGGAAAATATAAGAGAGTGCAACGAAAATCATCAGGTGAAATACCTCTTGAGAGCCTGGCCATTCACTGGGAAAGTGTCTGGTTGTCCCTCTAAATTATGCAGACGAAAAGAGTTGGGACCCAATTTTTCAGAAATTGCAAATGGTCCTAGCCACAGGTTTTGGAACTTGGTATGTTCCCCCTTACCCTCGTGGGCTTTGTCCCACTTGAGAACCAAATCTCCAACATCAAAATTCCTATCAGAAGAAGAATTTTCATCGAACCAGCTCTTTACAATTTGTTGGTGCTGATCCAGTTTCTGCTTCTCTTGTGTTCTCACCTCCTTTAGTTTTAATAAGGCATTTATTCGATTCTCTGGAGGAGGGCACTCCTCTTCTTAAACTTTCTGCGACAATTTCAAAGAAGTAAGTAAGACATGCGGGGGAATAATGGCTTCTCTTCTGTAAATGAGGAAGAAAGGGGAGTTACCAACAGAAGCTTTTGGAGTTACCCTATCAACCCAAAATGCATTATACAGTGCATTGAACCAATTCTTGTGGTTTTCTGAAACTGTCCTTTTAATAATCTTGATTAAATTTTTATTCGTTGATTTTGCTAGGCCATTTCCTTGAGGGTAGTAGCTTGCATAATACTTCAGTTTAATCCCCTTTTCTAGAGAAAAAACGTTCATATCAAGGGATGAAAAGTAAGAGGCGTTATAAAAAACTAGACATTCATGAATGCCGAATCAAGCGATGATATGAGAGTTCAGAAAAGATACTACCTTATTTGTGTTTACCACTTTTAAAGGTACAACTTCGGACCATCTTGTAAAATAGTCTGTTGTTGTAAGGATACACTTGTGCTGCTACAAAGAAGAGGGATTAATTGGTCCTATGATGTCTAGGCCCCATTGCTGAAAAGGTGTATCTACAGTAATAGGTTACAAAGGGAAAGTTGCCTTTTTCACTCGTCCTGCAACCTTTTGGCACATTATGCATTTGCGGGACAACGTATGGGCATATTTGAATAAGGTAGGCCAATAGTATCCAACTCTTAGCACTTTGTGGGTAGTGGTATCTCCACTGAAGTGACCATTGTCTTCACCTGCATGAAGTTCAGATAACACTCTTTCAGACTCTTCCTTTTCTAAACAACGCAGAAAAAAACCATCAAAGTTCTTTCGAAATAATAAATCATTTATTAACTGAAAAGATGCAGATTTAAACCTAAGTGATCTTCTATTTTTGGGATCAAGATTGCAGGGAGAAGATCCATGTGTTAAATAAAATTTAATGTTCTCATATCATGAATTGGGTGTAACTTGTGCACAACTGATGTGTTTTTCGTTATGTTGATTCATAGTTGAGGTGTTTATTTGACTTTCTTGTTCTTCAACCGAATCACCCACTAGTTTATACAGGCCTTGACCTCTAACAATTTGTGCAGGAGTTATTTCAAGGTCATATTCCTGTATCGAAGTAATCCAATTTGCCCTTTTCTCACCCAACTCTTTTTGTACTAATAAGTTCCTCACAACAGGGTAGGGAACAATAACTTTGGTTCTGGATTTCAATAGGTAAGACTGGAAGTGTTTCACTGCTTTGAAAAAAACATATGCATGTTGATCTACTGTTGGGTAATTAAGTTCTTCTCCTTTAAAAGTTGAGCTCATGAAGGTAGTGTGTATCTCATTTCTTTCAACATTTTTCTGTGTAAGCACAACAACTTAAGATCGGTCAGATGCAAAAGTGTAAAGAGTGAAATCCTGAGAAAAAACGGGACTCGTCAAGGAAGGGGATTCTAGTATTGCTTTTCTAATTGAATCGAAAGCCTGAATTTCTTGTGGTCCCCAACGGTAAAAAACATATTTCTTAATTAAATTTTGTAACGGTCTAACCATTTCTGAGAAACTCGGGACAAATCTTCTGACGAAATTAATCTTGCCCAAAAAGGATTGCATGGCCTTTTTGGAAGGAGGAGGGGGAATTTTAGCAATGTCGTGGGTTTTTTTAGGGTCAATAATCATTCCATATTTAGACACTATAAACCCAAGTAGTTTACCTTTCTCTACTGCAAAGACCGATTTCTTAGGGTTGAGAGATATGTCGAACTTGTGACATCGTTCCAAGACAATCCTAAGGTGAGAAAAGTAATCTTTCTTATTTTTAGAAAAGATGATGACATCATCAAGATAGACCACCACTGACTAGTTAATGAGGCCATGGAAAGAAATATCCATTGCTCTCTAGAAAGTGGCACCGACATTTATCAATCCGAAAGGCATTTTCCTGTAGGCGTAAGTGCCCCATGGGGTACGAAAGGTGGTTTTAAGCTATTCCAAAGGAGACATAAGGACCTGGTTGTATCTTGGAAAACCATCTAGCAGATATAGTCTTTCAGAACCAGACATCTTTTGTAGAATTTTTTCCATTGGGGTAACAAGGTAGTTGTCTTTATTAGATTCTCGGTTTAAGTTTCGAAAATCGACAGAAAGTCAAATTTCACCACTTTTCTTCCTTATAGGGACTAAATTAGACACCCATTGACTGTGCCTAACTGGGAAAATTATCTTTGCAGTTAATATTTTGTTTAGTTCCTTTTTAACAGTAGGTTCCAATTTAGGGTGCATTTTCCTCAATTTCTATTAAAAAGGATGAGTCTAGGGTTTCATAGGGATTGCATGTTGTATGATGTTGGGGTCAAATGTTTTAAAGTCATCATACATCCAAGAAAAAACATCTTTAAATTCCTTAAATAATTTTATAAAAGAAGATCTTTCTTTCTTGGAACATCCCTTTCCCAGATTAATATTTTGAGGATTATCTTTTGTTCCTAAATTAACTATTTCATAGATCAAAGAGAAACTGTTAGTTTTACAATTGAATGCCCCTCTAAATTTGTCATGCAGGTCATAAAATTTCTCTAATATCACTAGAGATATGGTGATAGAGTTTACCATCTCAGATGTTGATTTGGGAGATTGAGGATCAGATATTACCGTGAAGTTTCGAATATTCTCATCATGAGTGCCTTAATCAATCAATGCATCTTGGAAGGTGTATTCCATATGCAGAAAGTTGATGATCTGTTGGTCATTATCGAATACTCTCAAATTTGTGATGTTATCTGGGATCAACAGCCTGAACAACAATTCGATCGAAACACATTAGGGGAAAGACCTTCAGTGGGCAACAGTCTAGAAGCAACATTGGCCAATAAATCAGCTTCTAAATTACTCATCCTAGGAATGGAATTTATATTAAATGCTAAAAATTTATGCATTAAACTCCATACCTTTGTTTGGTAGCTTTTCAGATGTGGTGATAAGCAGTGTATGGTGTTTCTTACCTGCTTGACCACGATTTCTGAATCACTGAATACTATCAAATTTTACACATCCATATCCAATGTTTTCCTAAGTACTTGTAGAAGTGCTTCGTATTCAACTGTGTTGTTAGTACATTCAAACTCCAACCGACAAGCAATAAAAGTCTTATTACCTGTAGGATCGATGAGTACACAACCATCACCTTATCCTTCTTTGGATTTGGATCCATCAAAGTATAAGGACCAGATCTGTGCATCATCAACAATAATAGGCATATTTGGCAAAGATGGTGTCTGAGTATAGGTTGTAATTTCAAATTGTTGCCCTAGATCAGTGATAGAAGAGATTTCGGTCATGAAATTATGAAAAAAGGTATTCATTCCCTGCGTTTCAAATGAATTTGCGGATGTAACGAAAGGTTCATTTGTATCATTCAAATATGTTATGATATGCTTAAGATAACGTTCTTTGTTTATCTTGATTTTGTTGGGCTGTCCATTTTCAGGCAGCCACAAGTGAGACCAATCTGTAGAAAAGTAACCGTGCAACTGTTCTGACCAATATCTGCTTAAAAAAAGACCATAAAATTCAGGAATATCAACAACGATAATATCAATTATCTGATGAGATTTAGGATTGAATGATAATATAATCAACACATTTTTAAGCTCACTGATCATTTAACATTCGTTCGATCTAGCTGAATAACTTTACGATAAGAAGGTTGCACTTCTTCATTAATTTTTTGGCACACATTTAGAGGCATCATGTTTGATGATGCACTGGAGTCAACCATACAATTATGTACATTCCTATTAAAAATTTCAAAGGTTAATAAAAAAGGTGGGACATTTTTCCGTGTGGGAACAACAAAATTCTGCTGATTTTTTGTCGCTGTCCCTAAAACATTTTTATGTACATTTGCTACAGTTTTTTCTGCTAATTCCCTTTTGTCTTGAGGTTCATATGTATTTTTAGTTGGGACATTTTTAACTACGTTTGAATCGATTCATGATGATTTTTTTCTTCTAGGATCATTCTTTTTACCATTTTCAATGATGCTTTGAAGCATTTTCTGCAAAATAAGAGGAAATTTCAGCAGTTCAAAAACATAAATATTAGCCCTCAATTTTTTAGATCTTCAATTAAATTGTATTCTAAAACTGGGGCTGCTAGGCTTTGTTTAATTTTAGTTTTCTTTTACTGTTTCAGAAACACTTTTTTACTTATTTCGGGAGAAGGTTTGTTTTGCGTTTTGCTTCTTTTGTTGTAGGGGTGAACAGTTTCGAAAATTGCTTGGAAAATACTATCCGACAAGTGACTGAAAAAAGTAGGAGATAAGTCCTCTTATTCTGGTACCTCTTCCTCAACTGTATCATCAGAATTTTCAGGAGGAACAAAAACGTAATTATCATGTGCTTCTAAGATGGTTTGCAAAGAATACTGTAAACTTTCGAAATTTAGACCTTCTGTGGTTGGGTTTGGCCGGTTTGGAGGAAAAGGCTTTCTAAAAGGAGGTTTAAAACTTCCTTTGCTTGTGGATACCTCCTCGGTCGATCTCTTCAAGTCAATGACCTAATTGGACAGTTTCTGGAAGGCTTTCTGTAATCTTTCCAAGTCTAAAGTTTCTTGTTGATTTTTTGTTTGAGGAGGCCTAGCGAGAATTTCTGTTTTCTTCTTAGAAGATGAAGTTGTCTCGATTTCATTACTAAGATTATCTTTTAATCTTAATATATCTTTCTTGATTTGGATTGCCTCCTCAAAGGCTTCTAACAAAGTGTTTTTCTTGGGCCTTTTAACCCAAATGGCTATGTTATTGTGCAAGGATTTAGCATAATATGCGACAATTAATCTTTCTGCGGGCATCAAATCTGCATGGATTTTGTTTTTTAAAGTAATAAATATTTGGTTAAAGTCTCTCACTTTTTTTTTAAGGTTCATTTTTAATCTTGAGAGTTCCATAACCAAGACTTCCGAAGATTTATCATCTCCAATTTTTTCCAGAAAACAAGTTTCAAACTTGTCCCAAGAGACGATGGTCTGGGGCTGTTGAGAAAAATACCATGTGGAGGCATTTCCCTCAAAAGTATAAAGAAATAATCTGCATACTACATCCTCGTGTTCAACACTCCAGAGTCTAATGGAAAACATAAATTTCTTGATGTGATCCTCAGTAGATTGCTTTGAATCTGGATCAAATTTAGGCAACCATTTCTCCGGGTATTTAGGTAATGGGTGTTGGGGTTTAGGTACAACCATGACATCTTGATCGAGCCAAGGTCTGGCAGTGTTATTTTGATTTTCCATGGGAGTTGGTGGTGTCGAAGGCTGAGATGGTTCTAATGAAGAATTTCCTTTGTCTGAAGAATCTCCTCCTAAAGAGGATGGAGAAGAACCAGGTGGAGACGGCGAAATACTGAAT
>JASDQU010011429.1:14713-25941 GCA_032191745.1 Picea mariana | reverse complement strand
CAAGGGTGATTGCAATTGGTTCTACGGCTGCAACTGCAACTGGTACTACAACTACAGCTGGTTTTGATACTGCAACTTCAACTGCAACTTAGGGTTTTATGAGGAAACCCTGATTTTTCAAACTTCAAATTTTGAAATTCTGATCCAGGGGATAGATGCATTGGACTGAGGCAAGTTAGCTAGTGCAGTCAGATTTTTGAAAATCCAACTTTTACCCCTTCATATCTGATATGCGGATTTCTGGATTGGTGCTTCTGGTTTTCTGGTACTTCTAGTACTTCGGTACTTCTGGTACTTCTGGTACTTTGTGAAACTAGGGTTTTACTTTCTGGGAGATCTAGCCACTGAAAAGGTGCGTTCTAAGTGCCAAAATGATCCTTGGGGGAGGGCACAACTTTCTAGGTGTTTTTGGGGATGAAAAGCTTCACCAATAAAAAACCCTAATTTTTAGGTACGGTAACAGTGACATTTTTCCTCTTGTGAAATATGCTTCCTTCAGGTTGGCTCTGATACCATGTTAATGTTTACGCCATTATTATAGTTCTTTGCATTTCAATAAATAAGAGCATCATAAGAACAAGATCACTGAGAAATACACATTCACAAGAGACACAACATTTATCCTGGGAAACCCTCCAGGGGAAGAAAACCCAACAAAAACTTCCTTATCATAAATAGCTTATACAATGTTTAAGAGATAACTCAAACCAATACAGATAGTCCTCCCCAAGAGATGCGCCACTCTTCTTCTCCTCTCTCTAGTAATTGCAGCTTGCCTCATAAGAGAATGAGCAAGTGAGTTGTGTGTTTGAAGTGAGGCACTATCCTCCTATATATACAAGACTGGTACGTGTGAGAGGGTGTCATTGGCAGGGCCGACCTCTCACTCTGGGTGGGTAAACCCACCTTTAATTAATTCTGGATCTTCAATAGTAACTGTTGGGGCTGACTTCTTGTTCTGCCCTTTATAATTGTCCGATGACCAATCTGAAAAAGGGGATTTGGTCCTTATACAATTACCGACATGATTAATCCACAATGGGGATTAATCCTAATAATAAAATAACAATAATAATAAGAATGCTCTTTGCAGTTACATTATTTCAACAAGCGACAAGTCGTCCTGCTTATGAGGGAAACCTGTAACAAGACGATGCTAATACTCCCAGAACAAAATCAAAGGTGCTTTGGAACAAGACTATAACATCAGATTGATGAATATATAGGTCTGGTAATATTATAATAATGAACACTTATAATAAAGGAAACTCAATATAAAGCATTCATATAATCCATCATCCAATATCCAACATAAATCAACAATATTTAAACAACAGATTGATCACAGATGTAATATGGAACAACAAATTAAATAAATAATTAAAGTGTTGAATGATATGAAATACCATACAATAACTAGACTAAAGCTGCATCAAACGTAATAACATTTCATAAGATAGAAAAAAAAAACATAATAGGGTAAACGTCACACAGGTCTAAATCCAAATAGTGAACAACTTCTCCATATCAGTCTTCAAAAATAAATAAATCATATATCCATAATGTGTCCTAGACAAAGATGTTCTTCACTACTAAGAGTGACCAATATTTAAACTAGTTCAGGATTCACATGCTCTTATCATACAAGATAGAGTTGAATCCCCCCAAAATAGATAGTATTACAAAAATAGTGAAACTAGAAACCACTCATGTATGAGTTGGTTTGTCAAAAATAAACCAAAGTTTTATAAACATAAAAGAAAGAAACTACTGAATAATAGAGCGTATGATCCAAGGTGTTTGCTCCATGTAATCAACATCATAATCATCAATTTCCTGTAGATATCAAAAACACATTTCATATTCATAAAAACAATGGTAACTAATATTCAAAAATAGACTGGCTACAAAATCATATATTCTGTAGCTAGTCTTATTATTAACAAAAGAAATCAAAATTCAATCTCCCTATTTTGATTTTTCATAACAGGATGGAATAAAATCAAACAAAATCATTTTTACAACAAAAGAAGGATCAGACAGTTCTGAATTTATGATGGCTTTGAAACTGGTTGTATTTTTTATGATTATATTACCAGATCTCTTGAATATTTTATTTTCCCTTTTTGTGTGTGATTTCAAGTCTTGTTTCTCTTGTTCCAATAGAGAATTCTGAGCAGCTAGATGTTTTACTTGAGCCTGTAAGAGTGGAATATCTCTATAATAGCGCTCTATCCAATCTAAGCAACTGTCACAATGCACTGGTGCAATGGAAAACCGATGTGTAATATAGTTAACGATGGGTATTTCATGCTTTCCTATGGCTTCTTTCAAGTCATGATTAATACCTGCAAAACCCTCTTTGCCTTTGAGACATGGGGGTAATTTAGACATGAAGTCATACTGTTCAACCTAGGTAATAACTTCGTTCTTGGGACATTGGTTTTCTGGATCTTCTTGAGTGAAGAAATCATTTATCTCTTGATCTGAACATTGATCATTGATCTCGATCATAGAGATCGAGATCAAATGATAGCTTTTGTGATTCCTTAAACTCCTAGAAATCAATCGATCAGACCTTTTATTTCTAAAATTTAAATCTGAGCTCTACTGTTTCTTACCCTTATGAATTTTCCTTACAACATGCTTATCGTTACTTTTCAGATTAGGTTCATTCGTAGGTCTAGTGGAAGCTTTTCCATTTAATTCACCCACTATATGTTCCAATGATTTCCTGGGCAAAAACATACATGGTAATTTCTTAACCACAGGGGTTTCCACAACAATAGACGCTAGTTCATTAAATTAAGAGCCCTCAGGTGAATTGAAAACTTGGCTTTCGTTCACTGGACTGTCCATATTGGGGTTTACAATTGAAGGTAGGTTGACTATATTTTCAACCTATGTGAAACCATTTAGACTCACAAAACTCTCCCAGTTGTCACCGGTTTGCGACAGGTGAGAAATCAACAAAATGTTAACGAGCCCATGATGAAAAAGACTCGACTGAGAGTTCATCCTTTGTCTCTTATAGCATTTAGAAATTTTATAAAGGATCATTAATAGGTAAAACGACATGTTCAAATCAAACCCTATGAATAGCATGAACAGACGAACGTGGTATATAAAAACCAACCCATATCGGCCTTCACATGTGATAAACTGTTTCAAAATTAAAATAAGGTTGTTCCATCTAGGTTTTAGAAAATCAATGGGAATACCTTTTGGACAACAAGTGGATTTGCGAGAAACCATGAATAAGATCCATGGAACATCCTCCATTTTAGCATTCTTAAACCACTTTTCGTCTTTTAATGGGAGTCATGTCGCCCAGCTTATGAAATCTTCTATTATTTTCAACGGCACATCGACGACCTTGGCCCTAAAACCATGAAAAGTTTGTTCAAAGGCCTATGCAACCGAGAGGTTGTATCCTTTGAATTTCCTGAGGAAGACATCCCAACCGTGAGCCTTCAGGTCATCTATGGCATCATCATGAGAAAGAAGGGCCTGAAAACCATTCGGCTTGATTCAGACCACAGGTGCCTTTGCCACTGTGAAGTAGATACAATGGGTATCACAAGAGGTAAGTTTCGGATTCTCGTTGACGAGTAGTAGAGAGAGGTCTGTGCAGACTAGAAGACACAAAATCTAGGAGGTTTAGAGAATACCCTACTGTGAAATATTTAGTTTAGAGATACAGAGAACTGAAAGGCGATCAGATCTAAGAGCCATTTCCCATAATGAGTATAAAACCTCTGACTACCATCGAATGTCATTTTGAAAAATGAACGGTTTCACTAATGCAAAGGATAGCAAGGTGAGGTGAAATCGTGGGTACAACGGGCCCGTACCAAGTGACATGAGTGCTGATATGATTGTTGAGAGCATGAAACCCATATCGAAATTTAATCCAATGTTTGTGTATTCATACATTTCACAAATTAAAACCAACGATCAACCATAGAGACAATTCGGTCATGATACCCATATTACATAAAAATTGTGATAGTGAATCAATCAATAAGTTCATAAAACTTGAAACTTAGCAATATATGGGTGCCTTCGAAATGAAATTTATTAGGTAGAAGATATAAATCCCAAACCAAGTTTTTATTTAAATTCATGCTTACAGTCATAAATTTAAAAATAATAATAATAATAATAATAATAATAAAAAAAAAAACCTCAATAAGATAAGTTTAAACCCAATCATTGCCTTGAAGCTCAGAAACATAAGCATTTATAAATGAAAGGTGGTGGCAACTACAAAAAAATATAATCTCTTTGTGGTGATTTCTATTGTGATAAAAATCGACAGAATTGTTGGCTGCCAACAGGTTGACACATCAACACTAGGTAGGATTTCTCAGGAACAAAATTCCTAAGAATGTAGGCATGCTCCTGAGAACACACACACGTTTCTAAGAATGTGCACTTGCTCTAGGAGTGCACGTATTTTCTTGTGGGTGATTTTTTTTTAAATGCCATGGATGGTTTATTTCACCAACAGACCACACTGCATGTTTTGNCCTACATTCTTAGGAATTTTGTTCCTGAGAATGTAGGCATGCTCCTGAGAACACACACACGTTTCTAAGAATGTGCACTTGCTCTAGGAGTGCACGTATTTTCTTGTGGGTGATTTTTTTTTAAATGCCATGGATGGTTTATTTCACCAACAGACCACACTGCATGTTTTGAGTGTTATTGAGTAAGTTTAGAAGTGGAAATTGAGGAAAGATTGATAAATCATTGTCAAACTTTGTTGACATGGTCATCAATTGGTTCTAGGTAAATATTTAGATTGAATTTCACTCTCTTTTTAATTTCAAAATTTGTTAAAAACATAAAAAGCTAAATAAAAATTTAATTTCCCTTTATTAAATTGCAACACACTTAATCAATATTGAGCTTGGATAAAACCCAAACTCAACATCACCACATGAAGAGACACCAAACCCCAACCCACGACCTGCAAACATAAACATGGAAATAGTTGGAGGGTTGAGGTCTCTTAAAACCCTTGTACAAGACTTATGAAACAAAAGAGAGCCTGCATGGCTATCACTATCCACATCCCTAGCCACTATTGTATCTTTTATTGTAAATGCCAGAGGCTAATTAACACACATTTATGATTACATGGCCAAAATGTATGAATATTATAAGACAAGTCTAGATAAAAACCAAGTTATAGACCTCAACATTTCAAAACAAGACCCAATGATGTTGTTTATTGACACGAGAACTGGATTACAACCACCAGTCACAAAGATATGCATTGGTATGGATTGGTGCAGATATCAACCATTTTTAGACAATTGGATGGATAAGTGGTTTATGGGATTTGAAAAACTTCCTTGCAATAATAGGGAGATTGATCCATATTTAGGAGCGGAATGAACTGATTAACAAACTGAATACAATAAACACAGAGATATGGAGAACAACACAGATATCCAATGAACAATGTCTTCTATTGAATAAATGAAATAGGATGAAACTGTAAAACTGCAGAATTGAAACACTTGCTCGAATGGTGGTAGATATCTCTGAGAAGAGATGTGGCTGCTACATGCATCCGTCTGAGAAAAATGATTACATTGAGGCTCCAAAGGCCTTTTTGATATTACTCATGAATGCCAAAACCCTAGACATCGAAAAACCTAGCCCTAGAAGGTGAAATGCCAAAAGTCATGTGGGCCCCTATGGGTAAGTTGGTACCTCAAATTAGGTGCATCATAGCCCGTTGGAAAGGTCTTTCAAATAACTACACATTCTATCGTCAAACTCTCACTCCATCTCCAGTTTGACTGTGGAGAGCCCAAAAAAGACTGTTTAGGGATCCAAAATGACCCTGGAAGTACAAAAAGAAGTGTTGACATGAAAACATACAAAATAAGCTATTTGTATTAGGTGAGAGGCCACTAGTATCCAATTGGAAGATGTGTA
The DNA here is from genome assembly GCA_032191745.1 of Picea mariana. Lineage (NCBI taxonomy): Eukaryota > Viridiplantae > Streptophyta > Pinopsida > Pinales > Pinaceae > Picea > Picea mariana. The sequence goes on along the minus strand of JASDQU010011429.1, from coordinate 19,986 downwards.
TGGATTCAGACAGCCCCAAAAGTGTAGAACCCACAATTACAACGAAGTACAAAAGAACGTGTTGAATTGAAAACAAACAAGAGGATCCAGTTGGAATAGGTGGGTGGCCACCGATATCCACTTGGATCAATCCTCCCCCCTTAGGAAACAATGGTCTCCATTTCATTGAGTTCCCCCATTAGGTGAGGAAACTTATGTTGTATTTGGCCCTGGGTGAACCACTTACCTTGGTGGAGGAGTTCCCCTTCCTTGACAACCCAATAAAGCTGGATCCTCTACAGGAGAGTGCCCTTGACTTGTGTGTCCACTATCTGATCAATGTATTCTTCTTCCATGTAGTTAGGGTTGAGCTATGTTGGTGTCAGCTATTTTGTGATCTCTGAGGTGTCCAATAATGGTGGAAAATATGGCCGAAGGAGATCCACATTTAACACTAGGTGTAATCCAAGGAAGGGTGGAGTGTTGAGCTCAAATGCATTTCTACCCACATCCATGTGATAGTGTAAGGACCATAGTGAAGTTTGGAGCTTCCGATGCAGCCCTGAGAGATGCTCCTTCTGGAAATGTAACCAGACTTTGTTTCCAACCTGAAACTGGTGTGGTACCGTGTTGATCATGGCGCTACTTGTACTTCGCATTGGATTTCTGCAAAATCTCTTGGACCTATTGGTGGATGTGTTGAATCCTCTCAATGAATCTGGTGGCTTTTTCAGTCTCATATTGAACATGAAAGAGTCTGTCTGTGTGGTGGCAAGAGGTAGTGCAACATCAATGGGACCCAAGGGTTGGAATCCAAGCCCCACTTGAAATGGGATATGGTCAGTGGAGCTATTGAGGGCCCTGTTCTAATTATGTTGAACATAGGGGAGACTCTCATCCCATGTACATGGATTCTTAGAGTTGTACATGCATAGGATGTGCACAATCATACGATTGATGACCTATGTTTGGTTGTCGGTTTGGGGGTGGAAATAAGTGGATTTAGTGAGCTTGGTGTCCAACAGTGACCAGAGACTCGACCAAAATGTGTTGAGGAACCTGTTGTCTCGGTCGGAGATGATGGTCTTCGGTATCCAAAAATGGACCCACACTCGTTCGAAGAAGATCTTGGCAGTGTCTGTTGTTGTGATATTCTTATTACAGGCTGTGAGATGGCCATCTTCAAAAACCGATCAACGACCACAAATACGCAGTCATTGCCTTGCTTGGTGGACGAAAGGCCAGACATGTAATCCATTGAGATGGATTCCCAAGGCTTCTCGGGAGTAGGAGGAGGGGTGTATAATCCTTTCTTCTTAATGGCTGGCTTGGCAATGGAACAAGCAGTGCAAGATTTGATATACTTGTTGATGTATTGTCGAATTTTTGGCCAATAAAAATGTTTCTGAATAATAACCATAATTTTCTCCACGCCAAAATGTCTTGCCATCTGATTGTAGTGGGATTCCCAAATCAGCTTTGCATGCTCTCTTGTAGGAACACAGAGATGGCCTAGATAGAATAATAGTATGTACTGAATGTGAAAATCGGTGACAATCGTGCCTGTACCCAAGAGCTGATAGGTGGTGGCGAAGTTCAGATCTTGTTGAGAAAGTTGGGGAAACTCAGATGCCTCATGTCCACAAGAATGGAGAACAGTGGTGAGGGCATCCATGGGAGGTCGACTAAGGCAGTCAGGGACACGATTTTAGATCCTTTTCTTATAATTGATGTTGAGATGGAACTTCTGCAGGTAGGTGGACCACTTCTGATGGTGGTCGTTCTACAATTTCCCTTGTGTCTATATGAACTACAGAGGCTTGTGATCAGTGTGGATGATCGTCTCCTTTCCCAGAATGTAATGTTTCGATTGATGACAGGCTTGTACAATGGAATACATTTCCTTGTCATAGGTGGAGTATTTCCAGATAGTATTTTAGAGTGTCTCACTATGGTATGCCACCGGATGACCGTGCTAAGTGAGAACTTCGCCTACAACATATTCAGATGCATCAGTCTCAATCTTGAACAGTTGTTGCAGATCGGAAAAGAAGAGTACTGGAGATGAGCACAAGAGATGCTTCAGATCACTGAATTTTCGTTGTTGTTCCTTCCCCCATTCAAAATTCTCCCTACCACCGCCCTTGGTCACCTAGCTGAGGGCCCATGCAAGATGGGAGAATCCCAACATGAACCGTCGGTAGAAATTGGTCAGTCCCAAGAAGCTCCGAAGCTTGGTTAGTGTGGTTGGGGTTGGAGAGTCACAAATGACTTGGATATTATATGGATCAACATGTACCCCATGCTCATCAACAATGTAGCCCAATTATTGGACCTTGTTCATGCAAAAAGAACATTTTTCCAAGTTGGCATATAGCTTGTGATGCCACAAAGTGATCAAAACCTGCTGAATATGCCGCATGTGCTCCTCCCAAATTCTGTTGAAGATGAGGATGTCATCCAAATATACTACCACAAAATATTTGGTGAAGGGTCTTGATACATCATCCATCAACCTCATGAACATGGTTGGTGCATTTTTTAAGCCAAAGGGCATGACCAACCATTTGAAGAGACTTTCTTTAGATTTAAAGGTTGTCTTCCATAGATCAGTTGGTTTGATGGGAACCTAGTGGTAGCCAAACTTTAGGTCAATCTTGTTGAAGAAAATTTTCCCCTTGAGTTGGTCAATAAGGTCATCAATCCTAGGAATTGGGTACCGGTTCCTGACTGTGATTTTTTTTAGGGATCTGTAATCAATGCATATTCACCAAGTCCTATCTTTCTTCTGCACCAGTACAATTGGGCTTCCACAAGGGGAGGAGCTAGGTATGATGTGATCCTTTTGAAGAATCTCTTAGATCTAATGCCTGATTTTGTCATTTTCCATCAACGAGTGATGATAGACTGGTCCATTAGGTAGAGGTGCACTGGGGGTGCACCGGGGGTCAGATAAATTTGGTGCTTGACTTGGCAGTGCGTCAGTACCCCAGTGGGTGAGGAGAAGATGTCTCTGTATTCTTACACAATCTCATCCACTCGCTTCTGCTTCAAAAAGAGGCTCTTTGTAGAGGCCACGGATGTGGCAATGAACTTCTACCTACTATGAGCACGGATAAAAAAGACGATGAACTTCCTGGTTTATGAAATGACCTTACTGCATTTCTTAGCAGAGATTAAAGAAATAGCGGTAGGTGGTGCTACCTCTAGTATCTTGTACAATTGTCTACCCAAAGTAATAATAACACTATGGGGTCTATACTCATACACAACATGACGCTTCAACAAATATGGTTTTCCTAAAATAACATCACAAACTTCAAGGGGAGAAATATCACATGATACCTCATCTTTGAAAGGCTTGATGTCGTAGGGAAGACAACATTGTTGGCTAACATGGAGATCTTGTCCTTGGTGAAGCCAACTGATGGTGTAGGGATGTGGGTGCGGTGTCATTGGCAGGTACAGCCACTTGACGACCTCTGCTAAAATCAAGTTCTTCTGATTGTCTCTATTGAAAATGAAATGAAGCGTATCCCCCTTTACCCACATCTGTTTGTGAAAGAGGCGTTCCCCTTCCTCTAGTTCCTTTGGTTCTTCTGGTTCACTTGGACGGACTTTGGTGTTAGTGACATTGGAATTGGGTTCAACATCGATAATTCGCTTCCCTCCTTCGACATTTGATTCAGAATCATAATCAACCTATGACTCGGAAGCCTTCAGCTCAACCACGAGTGACTTCTTGGAGCGACATTCTTTAGTGTTGTGCCAAGGGATTTTATGGTACTCACACCATTTTCTCATGTCCTTCTTCGTCTTCTTGATGCAGAAGCATCACTCTACGTTAGTAGCATGCCAGCCATCCAACACATCCAACACGCATTAATGGAGAAAGGGAGAGGCGCAACCCTCTCAATTTTGAAATTTGAAATTTCGATAAATGTTCTAAGGATTTTAATGCCAGACCACACAGCTATTCAGGAAGTGGTTGAGGTTTCCTTAAATGGTTACCTGTAGCTAAGTCTAGATCTATCAAGTTTGCAACATCCATTTATGAATGTAGCCGTAGCAGCCACTCTATGATAGAAATAACTTAGAGATGGCGAGGTTGAGGATAAGCTCGAGAGAGCCCTCATTTTTTAATAGAGAGGAAAATAGAGTAGAATAGAGAGTAAGGAGGAGAGACCAGAGCAGAGAGGTCTCAAGAGAGAGCTGAGACTTGTTACAGTCCAGCCTTTGTAAACACAATTGTATAAACATACAGATTAATAGAAAAGCAGTTTTTCCTACATATGGTTGTTCATGTATTTATGTTTCATGAATGAATGTTGTAGATGTATGTTAGTTTTTCATATGTAGGGATAGATAGATTTTACTATTTGTTTGTGAGTTTTTTTATTCCTATCTGGGTTCTTTAGGCCATGCAAGGAGTGCACAACAGAACACTAAAGGTTCTGTGGCCAACGCAAGGAGTGCACATCCGAACTCTGTGGAGTCATAAAGAACATGCAAGGAGTGCACACCAAGAGGATTCACAGACTCAAAGGAAGCCTCAGAGTTATTGAATACTCTAGAGGAGGAACTGTGAAAAATAAGGCACAAAGAAGAAACATAACTACTGAAGGTTCTGTAAAGCTCTACCAGGAGGGCATTGGGCGAGTGCAAAGAGTGCACCAGAGAACTCCATTTCAAGTTCTGAGATAAGGGAAGTGTCACAGGAGAGACACTTACAGGGTTACTGAACATCCTGTAGGCTTAGCAAGGTGTGCTTGAGCAGGAACTGTGCAAAGAAAGGCACAAAGAAGAAACAAAACTACTGAAGGTTCTGTAAAGCTCTACTAGGAGGGCATTGAGCGTGTGCAAGTTTGCACAGGAGGGACTCTATTTTGAGTTCAGAGAGAAGAAGTGTCAAGGAGAGACACTGGCAGAGTTGTTGAACACTCTGTAAGCTCTACAAGGTGTGCATCGAGCCGAAGAATGCCAGGAGGGCGTGAAGCATTTCTTTAAAAGAAATACTTCGGATCTGAGTTTAGCGAAGTACTCAATAGCACAAGGAGTGTGCGAGGATGGACTTATTCTAAGTCCCGAAGCTCGGGAGGAATAGTTCCTTCACGAATAGAGTAGTAGAGAAAGGAGTAGAAGGTAGACAAACCCTTCGAGGTTTCACAGTTGACAAAGCTCAGGAGTTCGGCATTTCGGCACTTCAGAGTTTGGGGTTTGGAGTGACAAGGTATTTTGGAGTCGTTGCATCGCAAACTCCTGGTGTGAAAAATCATGCCAGCCATTGGATTTGG
>JASDQU010011428.1:391096-402342 GCA_032191745.1 Picea mariana | reverse complement strand
AACATTCGACTGTCACTGCTTCACCATATGATTCAGATACAACAAGGTAGAGAACCTCACATCCAACGGTTCTGATGGCTCAACTTTCAGGAAGGCTACTCCTTCCGTCATTTTCCACACTACAAATGTGATTAAGATCAGTAGCCAACTGAAATGAAATTTGTATCCTTAGTCCTGCGCTTCATGACTATTCCCCTCCAAATCATTGACAAGGTAACTCACCCATGTTCATCTGCATTCCTTCAACACACTTCCCTACGAGGTCGACTAAAAACCTATGACTTGTGTCAGATGGTTCTTTTAGACAAGCTTTCCAGTGATCAATTGATGTCTTCCCAGGGAGAGATCTGATGTCTTCCTTGGGTAAAACTTATGAGGGTCTGATCCCTGGATGCTTATTCCAATGATCAAATGGATCACTGTTGAATCCATAGTGATGTGCCTATCTAACCAAAGATAATATCCATGATAGCATGATAGGAGGATTTTAACGCAAGAGTTAACCTCCTAATGTCTGTCGAAGTGGGGGATCTTCATTACAGTCAATATTTTGGAGCACGTGATCTCCTTAATAAATGGTTGGGGAACTATATTGGGCTTCTTCCTATTCGTCTTCATCAGGTACCTATGTGGTGCGAGCATCATATAGTTCTTTTGGCCTCTAAGGTTGAAGTCGTTGATTTTGAGAGCTAGGATCAGTCCTAAATGAGGTCCAACTATGTGTATCCCCTTCGGGAGGTACGTAGTGATGAGCATGTACTCAAATTCATGTGGCACGCTGTCATGGTGAGATACACTAGCCAATAGTGGGGCATAGTCAGGCAAGACTGATAGTATCTGCTTTGTGTTAGCTATATTGTCATGGTATTTTCTTCTTTTCTTAGTCACAGTTTGTCTATATCGATATCCAGTCGAGGTGGATTCTTGAAATCCACCCGTCAATGATGCCTGTATTCCTATAGACATGAATTTCTTAGCCATGAGGTCAATCAAAATATCCTCTACATACTTCTGTAATGCACTATGCTTTATCGACATTCACACTTGGAATCACAGAGATAGGGTAGGTGAACAAACATAATAGGTAATCAAATAGACAATGAGCTATAGACAACACAATGTGGTATGTGATCAATTCTCTATTAGCTCAAATATCTCATTTTGAAAAAAGTGGTCCCGCTGTGACATTCGATGGATTAAATAAGAAATGTCGTAATGGATTCCTTCAACGGGTTGAAATGCCTTAATCAATACAAATCCATACGTTATGGCACGGTCTCAAAGGTCCAATGGAGATCTTTATGGAAATAATTGTGTTTCTATCCATTCTAGAGAATCATTCTAATGGTCAAGACACCTCCAACAATCATATAGCTTAGTCGTGGCAACATCCCATTCTGCACGGTTATGCTATCCCAACGAGTTTCAAGTTCTGCAAACCTTCTTTTTGTAAAGTCTTTTCTGGAACTTCCTACAATTTTTCAAATTTTGCTTTCTTCTTATTGAGATTTATGGCCTTATTTCCCATTATTTGAGTCTATGGATTCCTCTTTCCATTCTTATTCTTTTCTTCCCTTAACATAGTAACTTCACACTATTGACGTTCTTCCAAAGATTTCAAGGGTAATACCTCTTCTTTTACTATTTTTGGGGTGAGTGCACTTCTTTCTTGCATGGACAGGTTCTTCAAACCTTCTTGTTTTCTTTCAACTTCGACAACTAATTCTCTAGCCCTTTGTTTCTCCGACTTATCCTCTTGTTCTTATTTTAATTGCTCTATTTTCTTGGCTACGAAGTCCCTTAATTCTTTATTTTTTTGTTCTGGAGCTTCCTCCTCTGCTTTCCTTCGGATATGATATTTATCAATCCAAGCCTTTCCTAACAAAAGTGGAAATGGGGAGTTGTTCTCAACAAACTTAATGACTTCAAATTCTTCTTCGGTCGTTGTTTCATGAGAAATCATAAGTACATTAGTAACTCTTCCACATAGGGTTATCATCTTTCCTTTAAACAACCCTATCCTTCCCAATGAAGCTACTATAGCAGGCTTTCCCAAAATTTCCCAAGTGATTTATGGAATAATATTCACATGTGTTTCCTTATCCAAGACATAGTCTATGTCGAAGTCTCCTATTCTTGTTTCTATGCGCTGCTTCTCTTAGAACATCTCTGGTAAACTGATATCTTTGTGATCATTCAATGTTTCTTTCATCTGTCATAACATAGTCTCAGATTCTTTCTCATTTTCTAACATATCCGTAGTCCCTTGACCTTCTTTATAGTTTTATGGTCTCATGTTCATCTTCTCAACTTTGGCAATCATTCTAGGGAAATCCTCAACATCATGGCCAATATCTTTACAACAAACACAAATACGACTTGTACCAGGGCATTCCTTAGCAAGATGTCCCGATCTTCTGCAATTATAACACAGTGTTAATCCTCTCTTTCTTTTAAATGATCCCCAACCTTTCTTGTACTGCACATTGGGATCACAATGATGGACCTGCAGCCTAAAAAAGTTCTTTCTTTGTTCCTGAACCCACTTGTTCATCCAAAAATGCTTTCTATGCATAGGAATACCATATCTTTCACTATTTCTATTAAATTTATTCAGATCAACTCTTTCTTCTAGTTGTGCCCTAATTTTCAGACTGGGACAAAATTGATCAAACATACATATATTTATATTTTCAAAGAAAAAAATTCCACTTATATTACCTTTATCAGAGAACAAAGCTTTGAGATCTTACCTCTTTTCTTTAGATCCAGTTCCTTTCTTATCACAAAGTTTCACAAGTTAAGTAGATACTGTGCACTACAACAACAGATCTACACACAAATTGTTCTCTTTTCTTTAGTTCCAAGCAATCACAGTTTCAGGTCCCAAAAACAGAACCATTTGTTGGCACAGGGGAAAACCCAGGGTTCAATGCTTCAACAATGCACCAACAAAACCCTAGATATCGACCCTTTCGACAACACCTATGAAGCATATGAAGTCTCACCTGAGGTAGAGGCAAGGGGGGTTGTAGGACTCAGTTGTCTGCAACCTAACTGGGACACAGATCTATGATTACAACACTTAATAGAGAACTTAGCTAGTAACATGCATTAGTTCATAAATCCCTTCACACGACATATTAAACCCTAAATACAAAACAATGCAGTAACAACCCAGATCAAGTACTTTCCACCACTTAGCACATACTATTATCTTAGATCTAACATTCATTTATCATCAATAGAGCACTAAGCATCCATGCATCTATCTAACATACATAAAGATCAATACACTAACAGATAAACATCATAAAAAGCATCAACAACATCACACAAAGCACATCAACACAGGATATACGTGGTTCACCCCAGTGTGGGGCTACGTCCACCAACTCTTCTTCTTCTTTAGTATTATCCTTCAATATTATTACAAGCATAGAGACACATGGATAACTTCGCACTGGACAGGTGATTTTTGCATATCACACTAGATCCAACTTCCTCAAATTCAGGTCAAGGAATAGAGCCTTACACAGTCTTTCTGCACAAAACCGCTTAGAATCACTTGCACTTAGCTAGGACTTTATAGATACTTGGATGAAGCCAACTAGATCTACTTATTACAACATATTGTGCACATAGACAACAACCCCCTCTTACAATCACTTATATACTTATTTATACATTACAAAAATGCCTAAGCATGGGTAAACCCATGGGTCGACATCCCATACCCATTACATAAACCCTAAAAGCCTAAAAATCTTGCCAAACAAGCAAGATCCCATGATATCCGCTTTGCATGGGTGCTCCATCTTCGACTAGCCTATCGAAGTCCCAAAAACGGTCAAACACGACCAATGTTCTCTCAAAACTTGGTCGAGGGCCAACAACTATGAAGAGATGTTTGCTCCTATAGCCCGATATACTTCTATCATAACTATTGTGTTGGTTTTGTCACATGGGTGAGCAAAAACACGACACTTACTTGCCTAGTTAAGTCAGCTAAACAAGACAAAGGTTTGTGAGTTGATTCGATAACCAAATACACATGAAACAAGGAAATAAAAATAAAAACAAAAAGAAACATATGTTGGAGAAGATTGCAAGATCTAGAACCATGAAAAACAAAAAATGAGAATCATATAGCCACCAATGGATCAATATATTGATAGGTTAGCACTGTAGAGAAAGGTAGGGACTTATGAATCCCCTCTTCCTCCTTGGGGGGGATCTTGATTTCCCTAATATATATCTCTTCTCTTCATGCAATGGAAAGTAACAATGGTGAATAAATACAATGCAAATCCTCTCAAGAGGTGAGTGGAATGTCCCATGCTATAGAATAACAATACCTTGAAGTTCATATTTTTCTACCACACCCATGGTACATATTTACAATGTCCATTCATGGCAAGATACAATTGGTTCATAGTGTGAACTAGGGGCCTTTTAAGGAGCTTCCTAGCCCTTGAACAGCCTCCAAGCTAGATTTCACTCATATGTGAGTGTCAAATCATGTTGGGAGTCGGACTAGAAGTGGTTGAGAGGCCGGCAAGATTCATAAATGTGTTGTTCATGAGAAGTGCATGAATTTAGATGTAGAAAGTCGTGCATCCTGCACATTCTACACACAATTCATGATTAGGGATTTGATAGCATGTGCATAGTGCATGTGTTTCCTCTGGTGAATTTGTGCACTTTAGTTTTTGAACCAAGTATACATTTTTGTGCCTTTTTTATGGATTTTTTTTTTGTAGGTGTACTAATTTCTGCTTKCATTTATGTCTTTCTTCAACCATTGTTTGTAACGCCGCAGACGATTTTTCATTGATAACAAATTCTCCCTGATGTGTTAGGTTAGAATCATACATATAGATGAAATGAATCAATGTTTATTTTGTTGATGGTGCCATTGTGTGTAAGAAYGAAGAGATGAGYTGCAAGAGWGAACTGTTGGAGGGAGAGGGAAAACTRTGGAAAGCAAACCTTTCTCTAGGAAGATAAAATAAAATCAGTATACAAACAAGGTAGGCATGCCCCATGCTTGTGTCATGAAACCAAAATGTGGGACTGTAACTGAAGATGTTTGATGATGTAGATAACTTCAATGCCATTGGGGGCAGTTGACAATGGTAGATGACAATTCTGAATGGTGAACAAGATCTGAAGAGAGTAAAGGATGATGGTAAGAAGTGTCGATGACTCGTAGGCATTAATGGCCTATCAAATTCAGAGGTGTTCGACTGATATGGAAAGATGCAATGGTCGCATATTAAGACCCACCTTAACATGAGAGTGTGTTGAAGTTGAATTTTATGGGGGTCAACGAAATCAGAAAGTAATGATCGCTCTCTCTATGCCATATGAGAATTCTCATTGAAAAGGTAATGAGATTCAAGATATTTCTACCCTTCTGGAAACTGTGCTAAGGTCGACAGGAAGGGAGACGTGATGTCAAGAAGAAAAGGGATTCTTTAAATCCACTGAGGAATAGATGATGTTAGGTACTGATGGGTAACATGGACGAAGTCAATATGCTATGGGACTCAAGATTTTCCTTGGTTGGGGTGTTGAGGGATGATTGGCAACAACTATAAAACTGGATCTAGCATTAGGGGGATGACTAGATATGGGGTTAAATTGTGTAGGAGGCTAACAAAGTGGGAAAAATCAGAGATCGTGGGTACATGGATTTGGGATACTCGGGGTTTGTTAACAATGTTGATAAAAAAAATGGTGGATGACCCAACCAAGGGCAACATGGATTTCTTTTCCATGTAAAAGAAGGCCATCGAGGATGATGACTAAAAAAACTATGTATATGCTAGAGACAAGGGATTTATACAATTACCAAAGAAATAAAGAATAATTTGGGTTGAGTATATATATATAGAAATGGGTGCCCCAATGAAAGATGGCTTGTCCTGTTAGAGAAAATTTTTTTGAAACATAACTGGTGGAGGGTGGGGGCCCCATGGGAGGGTTTATGTATTAGGTAAATGGATGGAGGAAAATATGTAGATGGGAAAACCAATGGTGGGTGAGATGGAGGGATAATGGAACTATGGGGGTGCAGTCAATAGAACGAAGTGTAATATGATATCATTGATCCAGGGAGTCCATTATGAGGGTTATCTATATGATAAGAAGAAGTATGGGGTTCATTCTTGGAAGTGAAAAATACTATTGGGACTCCCAATCCTAGGGGGTGAAATCAGAATGAGTGTCAAGTTGCCAAGGAGAACTATGAATGAGACAACTCATGTGGGGGAGAGGTAAAGATACTACAGAGCTGAATGTAGAGACCCTATAGGAAAATATCAGAGAGTGTGATTAGGATATAAAATTGTTTACATAGGGAGTAATTTACATGCCAGTGTTGAGCATATACCTCAAGGGGATGTAAGCTTGTTGAAAAAGTACTTGCACATAAAAAACAAAATACCCGACGTGATCAATATCTGATAATAAATATCATATAACAACTATTTGATAAAACTTGAAAGTCAGCATGCGTACTTGAATGTGGCATGAAAAAAATGCTCCTATGGAGAAAAGTGCAGATGATAACTCAGTGAATTTTAATGTGTAGATGGTTGGATCATGATCTCATGGCTGAGAACGGATCAGAAAACAAAGGCTTTGGGATCCTATAATAGAGTGTGGAAGTTGGGAAAAATGGGATATATATGGGTGGCGGGCCCATAATGCCACCTCATTTGCACCGACACTCTTGTTGATCTGGCAAGAGAGCTATGAGGTGATTTGGAGATTACAGGAGTGTGAGGCTACTGATCTAGGATTTGTGAGAGATAGATTAGTGACCTTATCATTCTGCATTTTTTGAATTGTATGGATGTTAGGTAGGGGTTGTACGAAAGTCCGTACAAGGGTTTTTAAGGGTAGCGTCCCACTAGTGCACAGTAAAAGGGGGAATACCCACGCATATGTGGACGGGTACTACTTGGTTTCTGCACATTATGTGCGTGTTTTTCTCCAAAAGGCAGACATGCCTGAATGCACAACTATGTTGAGAAACCTTGCGCATAATGTGCAACTTTGTAGCTAACAATCTCACATATGGGCGCATGGGTAGAGAAGATAGGTGCACAATGGATGCATGATTGTATGGAGGAAAATTGTGCACCCATGAACAATTGTGGGTATGACAGTTGTGCATTAGTGGAAAAATATATGAAGAAGAATCGTGCACAAATGCGCAACTGTATGGGGGGAATAGAGGCACTATGGGAAGGCTAAGGGGTGTATGATTTTTTTTTTTTTTTATAATTTTTTATGGATGATGTGACTGATTAGGTGTTTTTGGGTGAATGCAGGTGGTCAAAAAAGTCTTGAGTATGATGCCACTCCATTGGTGAGAGGGGGACTGAGATTGATTGAGATAGGTTGTGAGGGAGCATCCTGGATTACGTAGACACTTGGTAGCTTGCGAGTTGCTAAATTTTTTCGAATGTCCTTTGATATGATCGAAAGAGTTTTTACTCCAGTGTTTTATTCAGATGTGGATCATTGATATGCAGTGCTTCATGGTGTGGGGGGAGAAACTGACATTCTCTAGAGAAGAGGACATCTACTTTTTGACAGGACTCTCCTTCTGAGGGAGGGTTTTGGATGTGGATCCCCATCTATCAAGGGAGGATAGGCTAGAGACCATTGTGACATGACATTGCTCTAGGCTGAACCCGATGTCAGGTTCGGTCATGTAGATTGAGGCCCTTGATGGCTTGTTGACTAAGTGCATAGCCKCCATGGTGGTGAGGATCTATGTATCCTTTGTCACTCAATGGATCACATGTGAGTAGTTGAGGGTGGTGGATGAGGTATTATACAGAGACTTGTTTGCATAGGGTGTGTTGATGCACACCCGGATGGCGTCCCAGCTGAATCAGTGTCTTTGTGTCGATTCTAGTGATTTTGCATTCAGTTTAGTTTTGGTGGCTTGGTTTTTGGAGAGGGTGCCTCTATTGAGCCCTCAAATCCTATTGGCACCAACGTCACAAAGAGAGTTTTGATTGATGCAGTGGGTGCATGTATTGGCTTGACTTAGGGGAGAGGAGGGTGGCCATTATTTTACGTCCACGGTTTCTTGAGTGTGGTGAAAAATGTCATAGGTATTTCTATGTTATCCACACATGGGTATGGACTACAGGAATGATCCATACATGTTTCTTCCTCCTAGGGAGGAATGGGACCATCGAGGTATTTTTGTTATCTATCTTTGTGATTTTGGTAGATAGCATTGATCAGAAATGTATATGGATGATGACACTATATCTGTGTTATTTTTCATATGTTGGACCCAGGTGACACAGACCCCCTACCTTGACAGGGTCCACTGATCTCCCAGTCACTAGATCTTCTCACCCTCGATATGGATTAGCTCTTCAATTCCCTACTGGAATCCCATGAACAAATCCACAGGTCCTGTTACGAAACTCCACCCGCACAAATAACCACCACATGCAAGCTTACTCCCCATGACCACTAGCTGTGACCAAACACCTATCCAAAAGGTGTTTAGGGATTTTGTGAGTCAGGTATTTACATGTGATTCACCCCAACTCTCCTGACCTTCAAAATCCTGATAGGGTCCTAAGACCTGCTAGGTCCTCCCTTATCCTCCATCCATATGACCATTTGCCTATGACCTGGGCCAATCCTCCAAGTGCTTCGGGACTTCGCGACTTGCAAAGTCAGAACATAGTCCAATGTCCTGCTCCAAATTCTGATCCCTGAACTTCAAAATATTTTTGACCTAGATCAATGGTCACATCTCTCTTGCAATATGATGACTCATATCTATTCTTCTGCAAATCGAGACTTCACGTTTCCCGATGTTGAAATTTGACACACCTCCCTTTCATTGATTCTCGATTTCTTGAGAATTCACCACGTCATATCGACGTTCCTTGACCCTCCATGATCCGAAGACTCAAATTGACTCATGATTTCATATTTCGCAAGCTTTCGTAACTCTACCCTTTGAATTCCCTGAGTCGCAAGTCAGTGAAACGTTGATCTCTTGGCACGTGTCTTCTTTGATGGGTGGATAGGATCTCTATGACTCCCATCTCCTTGGATATTCACCTCCTGCCTCCTCGCAAATCTTCTGAGGTCTGATCCTTTGAATTCTTGGATCTGCTGCCACTTGTCCTATAATGATGGATGGTCTCAATGGTTTTAGAACTTGGGACTTCACAAAGTCCACTCTCCTATCTGCCTTTGTTGAGCCTCTAAATTGACATCCCCACTACCCTATTATACTCCTCATCTATACCTTTTTGTCTTACCTAATCTTGGGTAAACGACAAAGAACACTACCATTAGCCGTTGATAAGGTCATGAGGTAAAGTATAATTAATTCATGCATTTTTGTGGTATTATTGAGCTAGGAGATTAAATGTTTCATGTACTAATGCTTCAATTTTTCATGTATAATATTTGACCTATAGATAAGTCCAACCTTCCTGCACCAGCTCAGTTATCCGATACTTGTGCACCGAATTTCCACTATCTGAATCCAGTACCAAGCACACCTTCTATGCAGATTCGTTACTGAATCTCACCTGTCGCGATTGGGTACCAACGACTATGGACTGTCATGATTTGGTACCACCATTCATGCACTATTTGTATCCGGTACCATCTGCCTGTTACGATCCGGTACCAATTCAGGAAGTCAAATGTACCAAGTTTAGCTCCAGATCGTGCCTAAGACAACTGTTGAGTGTTTATTGAATCATAAATGTTTTAGCAAAGCTATGTTAAGATAGTTTGTTGTTTCTTCATCCTCATGCACTTCATGTCATGAGGATGAAGCTTAGAATATGTAACCGAATGATTAAATTTAACAATTCACTAATTTGCAAATGATTTCACCTCCTTGTTTTTCATGACTAAGACTATTTTGATTGTCTATGATTGAATGTGAGCTGAGTTGTTAGCATGGTTTCATTTTATGTTTTGAAGTTTGAATAAGAGTAATGTGTGGGTTGAAAGAAAGCTTACTGTAGAATTCAGTCGCTGGCCTGTTGAAGTAGTAAGGGCCCACCGCCCAACATAGGTCAACATCTTCGTAGATTAGTATTAGCATTTGATTTCAATAGTGTGAATGTTAGATTAGCTAAAGCTTTAATTTTCTCAGGCGATAACAATATAGTTTAGGCTAGGATTTTAATTATATGATCATTTAGAGATCTTTACTCACTCTATTTTTCATATGCTCTGTTTTTATGAATTTGATTTTGTTTCATAGACATGAATGTTGGCAGCAGTAGTCAGACATATTTGAAGGTGAACTAGTGAAGTTTACAACAACACATTGTGAACCACAACATACTCAGTATATTGGCTATTGAGCTACCCATGCTATGTCTTGATGATTGATGTGTGATTTCCTTTCAGAAGTGTGATTTCATAGTTAATTCTTTGGGTCAGATAGCAGAGTTGAACTGTCATAAGAACTCCATCTCATACTTGCATGTTCCATAATGGAGTAGATAGCCTCTCTATGAAAGACAATGAAAGTGTGTTTCAGTTTTCCAGTTTGTTTTGTTTCCAGCATACATAATCTAGAATAGTACTATACTCATGAAATTAGAATTACCTTTCTTATAGGTTTCTTGTAACTTTGTTGATTACGAATCCCAGATTGATAATTAATGAGTGCATTATACTAAACATATGATCGGCTACCAGCCCCTCAGCGGACGGTCGCCTCACCAGGACCTTCACTAACCTCAGCCCGAAGAGCTTGGATGCTCCTCCAATGCCATATAGGGACCTTCTGTCACCCACAGGAAACTCTGTTGATCTCCCGGCAACTACCTCGGGAATTCAGGTTTCGCGGATTCGCGAACCTTGGGTGCAATCCTTGTGTGCTTTGAAACTCCGATCCCCGATCCCTGAAGTCAACGGTCGACGATTCAACCCTGTCGGGAAATCGGCATATGAAAGGTCACGAATGCTACCCTTTCAAAACCCTAAATGCTGATGCATGATGCCACGTGTCGTCCTCCATGCTATCCCTGTGGGACCCTTCGCGAATTGGGGATCGCTCTTATTTCACGATCCTTTCGACTTTGAAACGCTAAAGTGCCGAGTCCTGACTCCACGGGATCTAGTGCCACCTATCCCTCCGACGATTTGATGGTTTCGATTAAATCTAGGGATCATGACTCGCGATTTCAATGTGCATGCAGCTCTAGCACTCGTCGACC
>JASDQU010011428.1:341883-360635 GCA_032191745.1 Picea mariana | reverse complement strand
ACAAGCCGTCCTGAACAGTCTGCTCCTCTGCACTGCACTCTCCATCTCCTTTTCAGGCTTCAAAAGGATCTTATGCATCCCCAGCGATCTCCCGGTGTCAGCATCTTCGCTCTCAACGTCTCGCCTCTGCGCCTCAGCGATGTGAGCTTTTCCTCTGTCCACTTTCCTCTCTGGATAGTCCACGACTTTGTGGCCATCTTTACCACACGTGAAACATGTGATAATTCCTCCTAGACCTCATCCTCTACCTTGGGTACGAGGAAACATGTCGGTGTCAGCATATCCTCCTTGCTGATCTTCTTGCTGCCTCCTCGGCTCAACATTTTGCTGCCTCTGCTGTGAGGTTCCACCCCTTTCAGATTTTCCCTGAGGTCTCTTCCAATCCTCTTTGGGCTTCTGAGTTCTTTCCTGCACAACAGCTTTACCTCGTGGCTGGCTTCTGCCTCGCCCTCGCTGTCCTTGCTTTTGGATCAGTTTCTCTTCTTCTTTTAGAGCCATCTGGTACGCATCCTCAACTGTTCGGATGGTAACCATAATCAGTTCATCCTGAATATCATACCTCAGTCCATTCAGGTACCTTGCCACCTTTTCATCATCACTCTCCCAATGACCAGCTCGAATGTTGAGCCTATAGAATTCTTTGGTGTACTCCTTCACCGTCATCAACTTTTGTCTCAGGTTCTGCATCCGCCTGAATAGAGTGATCTGGTAGTCTCTCAGAATGAACTTCGCCTTCATCTTGGCAATCATCCGATCCCAGCTCTTGATCTTCTGTTTGCCCTTGCTGCATCTATCTGCCTGCAGCTCATCCCACCATAAGGATGCATGACCCTTCAGCTTCGTGACAGCATGCCTAACCTTCTTGTCCTCTTCGACATCTTCGTAATCGAAGTAGGTGTCGAGTGCTCGGATCCAATCCAACAACTCCTCTGCATTTAGACTTCCCTCATAGACGGGAATGTCCATCTTCGTCTTCGAGCTCATCCTCTCAATGGCTCTGGTCAACCTCTCTGTCGAGGAATCTTCTACTGTGACCTCTTCTTGGTCATGTCCAGCTTCCTCTTCAACCTCAGAGTCGCTGAATTCTCCTGCACCAGCTCCACGCCTCTGGGTGGTTTCCATCTCTTCGAGTCTCGCCCTGAGATCTTGTATTTGTCGCTCCATCTCTGGGTTACCTGCTTGTCTACCCCTTCTTCAGGCGTCCTTGTCTTCATGATCAGGTGACTGCCTTTCTCGTCTAGGCAACATTAAAATGCGCTTGTCTCTCTCTGCTATCTGAACAAAGAGAACTCCGATTCCCACTCTCATTCCACTTGATCGGCTACCAGCCCCTCAGCTGATGGTCGCCTCACCAGGACCTTCACTAACCTTGGCCCGAAGAGATTGGATGCTCCTCCAATCCCGTATAGGGACCTTCTGTCACCCACAGGACACTCTGTTGATATCCCGGCAAYTGCCTCAGGAATTCGGGTTTCGCGGATTCGCGAACCTTGGGTGCACTCYTTGTGCGCTTTGAAAATMCGATCCCCGATCCCCRAAGTCAATGGTYGACGATTCAACCCTKTCGGGAAATCGACGTATGAAAGGTCACGACTGCTACCCTTTCAAAACCCCGAATGCCGATGCGTGATGCCACGTKCCRTCCTCCACGCTATCCCCATGGGACGCTTCATGACTTGGGGCTCGCTCTTATTTCACGGTCCTTTCGACTTTGAAACGCTAAAGTGCTGAGTCTCGACTCCACGGGATCACGTGCCACCTGTCCCTCCGACGATTTGACGGTTCCGATTAAATTGGGGGATCGCGACTCGCGATTTCGACGTGCATGCAGATCTAGCACTCGTCGACCCCGATATGCCGATATTCAATGGCGACCGGGCTCCTCCGTGCGCCTGCGAGCTAACCCCCTCGTAGCTCCTCCGAAATCAGATGGTCGGTGGGGTTTCAAAGATCTACTCGACAGCTTCAAGTCGTCGATTCTCTTCCGCTATGAAGATCTCCGCCGCTCCAAAGCTATGCTTTTGTTCGAATCTTTGGCCAGATTTGTCCTCTCAACGTGAATGAGGAACTATCTTTCCTGAGCTCAACTTTCAACCACTCCTGACGGTGCTTGAAATCTTCCAAGTCCTGTGCACTCCCAGTCACAGCAACCCCGGTCTTTCCCTCTCAGACTTTCTACTTAGATTTCAATCCGACCTGCACTCCACCTGCACGCTCGAATAATCCAACACAACTCTGGGTAAACGAGAATGAGGGTTTAACTGTTGAGCCTCCTCAACGCACTCTATGTAGAGGAATTCGACTGCACTCTATGCAGGAATCTCTCGGCTCAACCAGAGAAACAATTGAAACTCATTCACTCACTCCCTCAGGTTTCGAACCTGCCATGCAATCACATATGTAGCATATAGACAATAGGCAAAACAAGAATCAAATATGCAACAGCATAATATCAACAACACATAGAGAATAATCACAGCCATGAAATTGAATCAAAGATTTTCTATTAATTCAATAACTATACATGGGGATTCTTCACAGTTATTTGGTCCGTTGCTCCTCTCTTTCTCCTGTATGAATGAATGACTCAGAATTGAATACAATGTACAAAGAGAGGGTGTCTATACTCTGTTTCCCTCTCAAAAATAGACTGTCTAATCTACAGTTAATTCCTATCTAACAGCCTTAAAACTATTAAATGCCTTCTTATCTACATTACAATACAAGTGCGCTTCTCATGAATGCTTCATTGAAAATGACGGCGCAACAATCTTTTCAAAGTAATTCAAAATGTATGTGTTGGTACTGTCCAGCTGTTCTTTTCTCTACGCGCTGGCTCGCTTGATTGAGTGAGCAATGCTCCTGCATCAACATATAAGCAACACAAAATTTTGGCGCCATTGTCGGGGAGTTGCAAATGGTAGGAAGTAATTTTTAGCTTAGATTGTTTGCATAAATTTTGAATGCCTTTAAAAGATGCTTGATGGAGGAGTATAAAACATTTAGGAGGTGAGTGAAGAGCCACACAACCACTAGAGTGGGGTTCTCCAAAGCCAAGTTTCCTTCTTACCTTCTAGATAGAATTAGGATTTCAATTCAACTAAGGATCAAATTTCCATTTTATCCATAGATATAGAGATAACAAGGGTAGATTTGTAAGATCTAAAGATTCAAAAACAACCCCCCCCCCGTCCCCCCATTAATCCAACTAACACAAGTGTAGGAAAAATTCCACCAGGAGAAAATTCAAGGGGAGCCAGTGAGGCTCCAGAAGAAGAACCTAAAATGGAAGAATCAACATTGGGGTAGGCAGAACGTAAATCTGAAGAGCATTTGGGAGACACAAAAAATGCAATTTATGAACCCTCTATCAGTGGAATGGTAGAAGAAGAAGGAAATGCAGCCACAAAGACTGAAACTTTTGGGTTCCCAATCTTGGGTATTTCTAGAAACATCAGCATGAAAAATATCCCATGATCATCGTTACCCACTTTCATAGGTATGTCAACTGAAGTTCCAGATTTATTTTTATTCGAGTTTGACATATTATGTAGAATCTATAACTACTCATACGATGCCCAAAAACTTAATCTCTTTCCTACTACAATGAAAGATTCAGCCTCAAGATAGTTCATGAGCTTAGGAGAAAATACAATCCTCTCTTGGGATCAGATGAAAAACACATTTTTACAAAAATACCAAGACTATTGTAAGGATAATTCTAAAAAATGACATTTTTAAAATGCGACAAATAGAAGATGAAAGCTTTGAAGACTACTTAGAAAGGTTCTTATGCAACTATCAGAAATCAAAACTATTCACCACAAACCCAGCTGTAGTAATAATTGTATTCTTGAAAGGTCTTAGAGATGATTGCATATAAGTTTTAAACTTGTTGAGTTCAGGAGATGTACACCAAAATCCTTTTGTAGAGATTGTAGATTATTGTAGAAGATACTCAAGAGGACAAGCTAAAATAGGCAAAGGACCAATAGATCCTTTTAGTAGAAATACAAAACAAAGCCCAGGGACTATCACCAGAAATGAGTTAGGAAACTTATTAGAGAAATTTAAAACAAACATCTTGAGCACAATCAGTAACCAGTTAGATACTCTAAAACTGAAAAAGAAACAAGAAGAAGAGGTTTCTTTAGCAATATTTTGTCATAGATGTTGAAAGAAGCACAATGAGAAAGAATGCCCATTAAATGTCATAGAAATCTATGGCTTGTGTACACTAGAACACCCCACATCTGAGTGTCCAACTTTGCTTGAGATACAAGTCATGTATAGGGTAGGAGGAGTCTCACAAGAACAACCATACCCTTCCAGAAGACCTTGGAGAGCCCAATACCCCAATACATTCTATGACCCTAATGCACAATATCAACAACAACAATGGGGTCCTTCTCCAATGACCTATCCACAATGGACACCTCAACAAGATCAAACTCAACCTTGGTAACAAGGTTGGAGGGGACCTATGTATGGAAATCCCTCTTACCCTACATATCCACAGTATCCTGCAAACATTTCCCAATTACTACCTAGATTCAACCCACCATAGATGCAAGATTTACTCCCACCTCCTATACAACAACAATTTACAACCCCCTTGAACCCTAACCAATAGCAACAAGAACCTATAAATGCCAATCAACATCCAAAAAACCAAGCTGCCCACAACCCTCTGAAACCAACAACAATCCCTGCCTAGCCAATCCCTAACCCCAATAATCGAACCACCCACCCGATACAAAATATAGAATTTCAAACCTTTCCCACCTATGAAACTCAACTACGATCAAGGAAACCTGTAAACCAATCAAATCCTGCAGTAATAATTCAGGAAGAAAATGATAATCATTTTGAGAAAGAAAACACTCAAACCACCCTTGTAGAAGAAGAGACTTTCCCTCCTATTCCAAACAGTTCCTAGTCTATATGAGTACCTCAAAAAATTACTCTCCCACCCTACCCTGAAAGACCATTAGTGAATAAACCTGACCCACCCTTGCACAGAGACATAGAGGATGAATTACGAAATGTATGCATAAAAATACCTCTGCTGCAAGCCATTAAGGATATCCTCATATATGCCGAAAACATAAGGGATATTTGCATTAAGAAACCAGGAAGGAAGAAGAAGGAACCTCCCCTTGTTTAGGTGGTGGGACAATTATCTAAATTTATTTCTGAGATGTCATACAAATATAATGACCAATAAGAACCCTATAAGCATAGGTACCTATCCTAGCCATTTTCTCTGACTTGACCAATGATTGTGTGGAAGTATACATGGATGACTTTACAGTCCATGGACAAGACTTCCAACAATCTTTGACCAGTCTAGAAAAATTCTTGATTAGGTGTAAGGAAACTAACCTTTCCTTAAGCAATGAAAAGTCAAAAATGATGCTCACTGAAGGTATTGTTTTGGGACATCGCATTTCTGGTTCTGGAATGAGAGTTGATCCAATAAAAAGTTATATTATTACACAAATCAGAATACATTCCTCACAAAAGGAGGTTCACAACTTTTTAGGGCATGCTGGCTACTATAGAAGATTCATTCCAAATTTTACAATCCTAGCTACCCCTTTATTCAAGTTATTATCCAAAGAAGTCGAATTTAAGTGGGATGATGAATGCCAAATATCTTTTGAAATTCTAAAATAGAAATTGTCAACTACCCCTGTACTAAGAGGACCCAATTGGTCCCTTCATTTTCATATCTGTACCGATTCCTCAAACACATCCTTTGGGGAAGTTCTTGGACAAAGAGAAAATCAAATGCCCTATGCTATTTACTTTGTCAGTAAAAAATTGTCTCCAGCTAAAGTTAATTATATGGTCACATAAAAAGAATTGCTAGTTGTAGTCCATGCTATCAATAAATTTAGACACTATATTACAGGATATCAAGATTTTGTACACATTGATCATTCTGCCATCAAATTCTTAATGAACAAACCTATAACAAACCCTAGAGTTATAAGATGGCTCTTATTATTTCAAGAGTTTAATATCAACATTATTGATAGACCTGATAAGGATAATCTTGTGGATGATTTCTTATCTAGAATGATTCATCTAGAAGATAATGCACCACTAGAGTATAACTTTCCTGATGAAAATTTGTTTGCTATTTCTACATTCACTCCTTGGTATGCAGATGTAGCTAACTATCTTGTGACAGGAAGGATGCCTTAAAAATTATCTCCTAGAGAAAAATAGAAATTCAGTCAGCTAAGTGCAAACTACATGTGGCACAATGATTGCCTGTACAAAATAGGACCATATTTGGTAATCAGGAGATGCATAAGGGAAGATGAAATTCATGATATTCGACAAGCCTGCCATGATGGTCCTTGTGGAGGACACTTCGCAAACAAGAGGATCACTTACAAAGTTCTACAATCTAGTTATTACTGGCCTCATATTTTCAAAGATGCTAAAACCTATGTATCCAATTGTGATGAATGCCAATGAATGGGTAAGCCTACTACACAAGACCAATTTCCACTTCAAGCCCAAGTACTTATTGAGGCTTTCAAGAAATGAGCATTAGATTTTGTAGGGCCCATTAACCCTACATGTAAAAAGAAAAAGTATATACTTGTATGCACTGGCTATGTGACTAAATGGGTTGAAGCAAAAGCTTTACCAGCTGCAAGTGAAAAATCAGTGGTAGATTTCCTTTTTAATGGAATCTTTATTAGATTTGGTGTACCTCATGAAATTGTGACTGATTAGGGAACTCAATTTACCTCTCATCTAGTCAATGATATTATAGAACAATACCAAATCAAACATAGGAAATCTACACCCTACCATCCACAGGTAAATGGACAAGTAGAGTCTACCAACAAGGTTATTGAGTCCATTCTTACCAAAATAGTACAACTACACCACAAGGATTGGGCTAACAAATTATTAGAATCCTTATGGGCTTATAGAATCACCTGGAGGAATACAACAGGACATACACCCTACAAGTTGGTGTATGGGAAGCAGGTGCTTCTTCCCATCAAATTTCAGATCAAAACCTTTAGGACTATAGTACAAGTTGGAATGAACTTAAATGAATCCCAAAAGCAAAGACTCTTCCAGCTTAATGAGTTGGACGAAATTAGGTAGGAAGCACTTCAAAGAACCACCCTCATTTAAGAGTAGAGAACAAAATGGCATGACAAGTATCTGAACAAGAAAAATTTTCAACAAGGAGATTGGGCCCTATTGTATGACAACAGATTCAAGAACTTCAAAGGTAAGATAACTACTCRTTGGATGGGACCTTACGAAATTGATAYTGTCTATGATAATGGTTCAATCAGGATAAAGACAATTGACGAACAATAGACACMACTACTTGTGAATGGTCACCGATTGAGAATTTATAACAAACCCCTGTCAAAAAAGAAATTTCTAACTCGTATACCACATAATTAAGATATGCAGGTGATCAGTAAGGAAGGAGACCCTCCTAMTGATCCACATTGATTGATTGGTTTATTAGAAACTTTTGTACATAGGTGTGGATCGAATTTTGTTAATAAGCTAAAGGTAACAAGAGATTCTTACCTCCTTTTGTTTTACTTTCACAATTTGTTTTAGTAGATTTTTATAATTTATTTGATCCTTCACGAACTTGMTAGACGTCATTTTGTAGAAATATTACTCTGTGCTAATCCAGCACCAGCAATACTGCTTTGGYACTAGAAATCTTGTTCTGCTCTAGTACCAACTGTCCTGTGTTGGTCTTGTACCAGAAGTCTGCCTTCATACGGTACTATCAGGACACATTACCTAATTGATAAGGCATGCTATCCATCTTTCAAAATCTTATGTCAACTAATATGAATTGTGAAGCCATGCCACAACTACTTAAGTTGGTACCAAGAAGCCGAATGCAGCATCAAATGGCAGCCCTTGTGGAACAATAATTTCTTTTGGTTATGTTGACAACTAAAGGAAAGTATTTTAATTTCTTTTGGTTCTGTTGCTAACTAAAAGGAAGTATTTTAATTTCTTGTGGTTCTGTTGCTAACTAAAAGGAAGTATTTTAATTTCTTTTGGTTCTGTTGCTAGCTAAAAGGAAGTATTTTAATTTCTTTTGGTTCTATTGCTTGAAAATAAAAAAGAGACAAAATCTTTACCAATGATTGTTCAAAGAACCATAATCCGCTTCAAAGACTAGAAGTTGCCTTTATCCAGTATTTCAACATGATTAAAGGGACACAAAAATATATTAGTCTACAAGTAACTATCCCACCCTAACTAGACTTCAATAGTATTCATTGGATTATCTTTACTAAAGAGTAACATATGAGTATATTAACACTCTCTATCATGGGCACACTAGGAAAACTTTTATGGAAGAGGATGTATCAGTACCCTAAGGAAACTTTAGGTCATTCTCTTATGGACAAACTCAGACAAAATTATACATTTGGATCACTCTAAAGAAATAATGTGCATAAAAATTTTATTTTTCCTTTAGAAAAATCTTTAAAAGATTTTCAAAAAAAGAGAATATACCTTCCAACCCAATACCATCCTAGCCTGTAAAAATGTTTTTAGACAAGCCTCCCCTGTCACCATGCAAAACACTCTTTAATAAAAATCAAAATAGGTGACTATGGACAAGAAGCCTCTGATGGAAAAAGGGTTTAAGAGACTAACCCATTGGGATACTGAACAGGTCTGCTGGCAGAGGGTATCGATCTGTGGTATGACTAGGCAAACCCATCAGGGTACTGAATAGGTTTGTTGGAAATGGGGGATTCTTCCTGGGGAAGGGATTTCTCGCTAATTATCACAACTACCCCATTGGAGTATTGAAAAGGCTTGCTGGCAGTGGGTTCTGGTTGAGAAATGTCTCATCTATACTTGTCTGATTGGAAAATTCACTTTTGTCCTCTAAAAAAAAATTGATGAACACTATAAGCAAAGATCACTATTGGAATTTATGAGATACAAACTCCAGATTAATAAGAAACATAATTACTACAAAAAAATGCCCATTTAAGAATCACCCTAAGTCAACTTACCGGTCTGGCATCTAAATCCTACATTATCTAAGAAGGAAACTTCTTAATAGTGGAGCCCTAACTAGGGAGTCTAATCTACTTATACTGTGAAATTTATCTATAACATCTAATGATAGTAAATCTCTGAACCAAGTTAGGATTGGATCTATTCTTCTATAAAATATATAAAAACTCCCCTTGTTTTCACTGTTGAATGCTACCTTTGCAAATAAGTCCTCAAAAGAAAGACAGTTTCAATTTTTAGGCATGTGATCATATGCTAGGTGATAAATGTACTTCTACAATTTGATTTGGTTTCTTTTCTCTTATTATCTTTTCCCCATTATGATGCAGAGTGTTGAATCTTCTTTCATAAGGTTATGCAACATCCTTGGTATGGGGGAAGGTCAAAGAGCTCCTTTAGGACTCTTTTTCAGACTCACATCTCACCTTCAGAAATCAACATAATCACCCTACAACCCTGCAAAACCAAATACAAAAGAAGATAAGCACAGAATAAAGAAGTACAGGATATTCCAGTACCAAGCTTTCAGAAAAATTCAGCGAAAAAAGATGAATTCTAACAATCTACAAGTAGTTGCATATGTTATGGGTATTAATCATACAAAGGTAAAAGCAAAGGTAACATGGTATTTATTTTCCTATGCTCATAAAACTACAATAGGTATGAAAATATATACTAGATCCTATGACCTTAGCATTAAAACCATGCACTGATCCCTCATACCCATATGCCTAAACCTAATCAATCCTCTCATAAGTACTCAGAAATGGTTGAGGGAAAAATCACATCAAAGCATGAATATGAAGCATCTCTAGTAATGATAGGCCATGAATGTACTTACCCTTATGCAAATCATGAACTTATCTTGTGTCATGAACCATGATACAAAATCAAATTCACCATTCAGAATTCCAATCACCTATCCCAAAATGATACTTTGACACCTAACATCTTGTCCTCATCATTACATTAACGGGTAGAAATGAAATGGCTTATCTGGTGGCGAAGCCATCAAGATAAGCCTCATCTAGTCTTAAATTTTCGTCTCGGCATCCTTACTTAAACTTACCATTTGCACTATCGACACCATCACCATATTTCCTTTATCATTTCCTTTCTCCAGTCCCGAGCCTACTCCTCTCTGTGATCTTCGGTACCAATCCCTTACCCTCATCAGTTGACTAAATCCTTGTGCTACAACCTGATTCTTCTTTCACAATTTATAATGATGGTCGTAAGTAGACATGAACTGGTTTTCCAAATTTATAGAGAGACCGAGGAGTTACAAATATGTCAAGAGAAGTATGCTAGATCAGGTTGGATGCCATTTTTAGAGAAATTCATAGGCTGGCACAAGAAGATATCTCAAGAATTTATTTAGGGTTATGATGGAGAGATTGCACATATAGGCAATCTTCAGCTAACAATCAATGAAGAAACCTTAAGGGAGGTCATGGGATTAGCTAAAAGAGGAGCCAAATACTTCAAAGGTGTAGGAATCAATAAAGAAATGTGCCAACAGATTTTGAAAGAGGACCATCAACACCCTGATTGGAAAAAGGGGATCCCTAGGAACTATATCAACGAAGGGTATCATCCAACGATTGCTAGCCTTCAACGATTCCTCACTTGTGAGGGCAGGTATGTTGCGACCTTCATATATCATCTTGGCTTCTATTACACTTTGAAGGAGGCCCTGAAATTGATTTCCCATATTTTCTATGGATGAGTTTGAACAAAATGGTAAGAGGTGTCAAGTCCTTATCCAAAACAGAGAAGACTAGCATTTACCATCAAGGTCTTATTAAAATGTTAGTTTTACATGAAATTAGGAAGTAGAGGATTAGTTGGAAAATCCTTATCACTCAACACCTTCCCACATAAAACAAACCTGTGGAGGAAGCACAACATGCTTCAAAGAAAAATAAGGAACCTCAAAAGAAAAAGAGAAAGAAGGATAAGGCAACTCAATCATCACCTAGAACAGTGAGCCAACATGAAAAGGCTAGTAAACAAGTATGGCCCTCTTCAATATTCAATAACAGTTTTAAAAGTCGAGAATCAAAAGGTAAAACCAAATTAGTAGAGGAGACTTCAACAGTAGCACTTAAGGAGAAGGGCCATAAGACAAAAATTGTAAGAAAAGGGAAGAACAACTCAGAAAATAAAAGTGAACAGTCTATAGAGCAATCCCCTGTAACCATTCTGCAAATAGAAAAGAAGAAAAGGAAGCCTATGAGTACCCCTGATCCAGTACCTCCTTGTAAAAGAACCGCAAGGAGCATGGCCAAGAAAGGAAAGGAAATTGTCATTCCTCATACACAGGAAGATCCAATTGATCTTACCTCCCCTTCTGAAGACTTATTAGTCCAGGATGACATCCCTAGTTTGACCGAGGAACAAGCTACTATTACTTTATGTGGAATGAGGGAGGAAGTGGAGGAAAGAGAATGCATCCAGCCAGTATTAATGGAGTCAACAAGGACCTTAACAAGAGAACAGATGAAGAAAAATATTGGAGAGCTGCAAAAACAAAATCAGGAACTCAAACAAGAAGTGAAAGAATGCCAACTATTGGACATGTATATCAAAAAGGAAAATGAGCAATTGAAAGCAACTAGTGAGCAACTTCAAGATGACCATGAAGAGACTTCTAATAAGCTCAAGAAGGTACTATGACTCCTACAATACGTTAGGGTCATCAAAAGGGAGCTAAAAGAGGAAGCCTCAACCATCAACAACATTGATCCATAGTAGTAAAGCATGCAGTCTCAAGTTTTGAAAAATTTTTGGTTTGTTTTCAGTTGCATGAGGACATGCAATGGTTTTGGAATGGGGGAATGTTGAGCCTCTAAATTGACATCCCCACTACCCTATGATACTCCTCATCTATACCTTTTTGGCATACCTAAGCTTGGGTAAATGACAAAGAACACTACCATTAGTCGTTGATAAGGTCATAAGGTAAAGTATAATTAATTCATGCATTTTTGTGGTACTATTGAGATAGGAGATTAAATGTTTCATGTACTAATGCTTCAATTTTCCATGTATAATCTTTGACCTCTAGATAAGTCCAGCCTTCCTGTACTAGCTCATCTATCTAGTACTTGTGCATTGAATTTCCACTGTCCAAATCTGGTACCAAGCGCACCTTCTATGTAGATCTAGTATTGAATCTCACCTGTCGCGATCCGGTACCAACGATCATGTACTGTCGTGATATGGTACCACCATTCGTGCACTGTTCGGATCCAGTACCATCTACCTGTTATGATTCGGTACCAATTCAGGAAGCCAAATGTACGAAGTTTAGCTCCAGATCGTGCCCAAGACAACTGTTGAGTGTTTATTGAATCATAAATGTTTTAGGAAATCTATGTTAAGATAGTTTGTTGTTGCTTCATCCTCATGCACTTCGTGTCATGAGGATGAAGCTTAGAATATGTAACCGAATAATTAAATTTAACAATTGACTGATTTGCAAACGATTTCACCTCCTTGTGTTTCATGATTAAGACTATTTAAATAGTCATGGCAAGGATGGTGAAAAGAGGAGAGTTAGCACAATACAACATATGAAATAGTGTTACATTATAGAACATATTCTGGGTGAAGATTAATAGAAGGACATCATTTATCTCTATGCCTTGATCATCTATGATTGAATGTGAGTTCAGTTGTTAGCATAGATTGATTTTATGTTTTTAATCTTGAATAAGAGCAATGTGTGGGTTGAAAGAAATCTTATTGTAGACTTCAGTTGCTGGCCTATTGAAGTAGCAAGGGCCCACCATCCAACAAAGGTCAGCATCTTCATAGATTAGTATTAGCATTTGATTTCAATAGTGTCAATGTTAGATTAGCTGAAGCTTTAATTTTCTCAGGTGATAATAGTATAGTTTAGACCAGTATTGTAATTATATGATCGTTTAGAGATCTTTACTCACTTTGTTTTGCATATGCTCTATTTTTATGAATTTTATTTTGTTTCATAGACATGAATGTTGATAGCAGTAGTCAAACATATTTGATGGTGAACTAGTGAAGTTTACAAAAGCACATTGTGAACCACATCATACTCAGTATATTGGATATTGAACTACCCATGCTATGTCTTGATGATTGATGTGTGATTGCCTTTCAGAAGTGTGATTGCATAGTTAATTCTCTGGGTTAGATAGCAGAGTTTATCTTTCATAAGAACTCCATCTCATACTTGCATGTGCCATAATGGAGTAGATAGCCTCTCTGTGAAAGACAACCAAAGTGTGTTTCAGTTTGCCAGTTTGTTTTGTTTCCAGCATACATAATGTAGAATAGTTCTATACTCATGACATTAGAATTACCTTTCTTATTGGTGTCTTGTAACTTTCTTGATTACAAATCCTGTATTGATAATTAATGAGTGCATTATAATAAATATATAAGCAACATAACATCCTTCAAATGGTTAAGGTGTGTGCACCTTACGTCTAGATCAACCACTGTTTATCCACGTGCTTAGATCCAACGGTCCATATATTATCTCCTCCTGTGCTCGCTTCTCATTGTCTAGACATGGGTTCCAATGGTCCATATGTTTTCCTCTTCTTGATCCAACAATAACTGTCGCTCCTCCTCTTGAGCTTTGGACTTTTTCCCAGGATTGGGAGATTTCCAACATTTCGATGGTCTCATCCTTCGATTGTCCTCCTACGTGCCTGATTGTTCAGTCTTGACTTCTACCTTCCCTCCTGATATTTTTCAATGAAACTTAACCTCAGTCCCATGCACATTTTGTGCTCAACCTCACGAGATTTAGAACTTAAAACAATCTCTCTCTACGTGCACTCCTCGCTCATTGAATGGCCTTCAACTGGCTGTCTTTCAACACTTCATCCAAGTGTTGTCCTAGTGCACTTCTTACAAAAGTATTCCTTGAGAGTATTCAAAAACTGGGTATCAACCCTTTCACTCCTTGAAGGGATATAAGTGCCCTCTTGGAAACTTATGCTCAAGCACTCTTTACTGAGCTTATAGATTATTCACTAACTCTATGAGTGTCTCTCCTTGACACTTATCTTCTCACTGAACTCAAAACAAAGTTCCTTGGTGAACTCCTTGCACTCACTCGATGCCCACCTAGCAAAGCTTCATAGAATCCTCAACAATTTTTTTTTCCCTCTGTGCCCTCCTCTACATAGTCCTTCCTCCAAGGTGTTTAGTAAACTTGAGGTTCTCCTTTGAGTTTATGATTCCTTTGATGTGCCCTCCCAGCATGTCTTTTCTCGAATTTGCCACAGAACTTAGATGTGCACACTTGCACTGGCTCATAGAGTCTTCAACACTCTGTCATGAAACCCCTTGCATTTAGCCACAAAAGAACCTAGACTGAAATCAACAAACCTCACCAACAACTAATTGTGTCTATAACCTACAGATGGAACCTATCATACATCTACAACATAAATGCATAAACACATAAATATGACATTCACCAAATACACATAAACACACAAAGAATCTCATGCAGGAAAAAGTGCTCTTTTTATTAATATGAATGTCCAATTACAGTATGGGTGAGTTTGAACTGCAACAAAGTCTTGATTCTCTCTTTTTTTTTCTCTTCTCTTCTAACCTGATTTTCCTAATGAATCTATATACAAAGATCTTTTTACAAAGGGGCTCCTCTTGCTCTTCCCTCCAAGCTACCTACTCTCATTAATTTACATTTACATCTTCATATCTGAGGACCAACTCAAGATCTATTCCAGCTCAGCTAATAAAGGAAAATTCAATGGTTTCATGTTCAAAGGCATCAATTAGGATCTTCCCATATTACAAACATTGAATTTCATTTAATTACAATTTCAAATTTTAAAATGAGAGGGGTGGAGCCTCTCTCTTCCATTGAATGCATGTTGAACATGATGTCTAGATGGCACATCGTTGGGTTGGAGTGATGCTCCTACATCATACTCCACTGTTGTGAAAATTTCATGAGCTCCTTCTAATTAGCTTCCCAAATCTATTGAAATCGACCTGTATACAAAACTGTTCTTTGGAGATGTCCATCTGCTCCAGTTCTTTGTTGCTTCTTCTTTCCTGCTTCTCTTCCAGGCTTCCTTTTGCTCAAATTTATTTTGCTAACTGCTTCTTCTGATGCCAACATCAAACTATTAATTTATTTAATTACCTCATCCATCTGCTTAAGTGCCTGGCTTCTCTTATGCAGTATTCTCTACTACACTTCCTTACAAATGGGTAGACCATCTCGATCCCCCCTGTTGTTTTCATTTTCTATGGAATTAACTTGCCACCCTGCTGCAAACTTCAATTCTTCATTCTCACCAATGAACTCCTACTTAGCTCCTTCCTATGATATATTTCCTTCTTCCAGATCCTCTTGCATTGGTTCAAGTCCAACTTCTTCCATTTTTTCCTATGGTTGGTATGCTCCTCCATCTTCTTCCGACTTAGCCTGTTGGATGTGCAAGCTTTGCACCATTACCCTTCTCTCTAGGGATTCCAATTCTTCACACAGATCAAGAAAGTCCATGTTGTCTTCTTCCTCTTCTTCTGAAGGATCCAGTACTACAACCATCTCCCATTCAACTTCCTCGCTAAAAATTTCAAGAAATTCCACTGAATTCTCATCTCCTTCTGCTTGGGCAAATGTCAGTGTCTAATCCTCCTCTTCTTCATCTATGACAGTCACTGTTGGTTTTCCTTCCTCTATTGTTGCATCGACAACACACTCTCTGACCTCAACTGGGGTTCTTGGTAGGAATATCTCAATTCCCCCAATGATTAGAATGTATTTATGATCTTCCTCCATCAACTCTTCTTGCTGATATTAAATCTTAGCTAAGTTCATCTCTCCTCCCTTTCCCACCTGGAAAATTGGGATTTATGCCCTGCCCTTCTGGCAATCTATGAGATTCTCCAATGGTCCCATCTCATTTGCCACCTGGAAATATATGATATCAACTGATCTCTCTCCATTGACCACTTGGAAAGATAAAATTTCTTTGCTTCCCACCTAGTCATTTCTGATACCCTTCTTTGATCTCTTCTCCTCATCATCCTTGAGGATCTTTCCAGTTTCTAGCTTATAGATACGAACCACTTCCTCTTCACCTTTGAGGATTTCAACATACCCTAGCCACCTCTTTAACAGCTGTCATTGTCCTCTGGCCAACAATATCTTGATTGGCCACTTCAACTTATTCTTCATGGGCCACTCATACACCCAATGCACTTTTTCATCTTGCTGAATTTTGAATGCAATATTCTCCATCCTTTCTCTTACCTCAGTGAACTGTTCGTCAATATTATTTTTACTCCTCTATTGGTCATCCTTGTCTTTACCATGCTTTTGTCCTTCAGTAGAAATTTTCACTCTTTGCCTACCCTCGAGGCAAGTTTTTTGTTTAGTCTACAACCAATAGCATTCCCATATTATCTCACAACTCACCTGGTTGTTTTCTGAATGTTGTGGACTTGCAACAATCCTTCACATAGATCACCAATACTTTGTTTTCTGTCTTCACTTGTTGTCCTTAGGCGACCTAATTCTTTTGATGCCACTTGATGTTATCAGATTATTTCTTCTATCTCCTTTTCCTCCCTCTTCCTACTATCTATAGACAGAAAGTGGCTCTGAAACCACTTGACACAGACCCCCTACCTTGACAGGGTCCATTGACCTCCTGGTCACTAGATCTTCTCACCCTCGAGCTGGATTAGCTCTTTGATTCTCTACTAGAATCCCATGAACAAATCCATAGGTCCTGTTACGAAACTCCACCTACGTGAATAAGCATCAGGCACAAGCTTCCTCCCCATGACCACTAGTTGTGATCCAAAAGGCATTTCATGATTTCACGAGTTGGGTATTTTCATGTGAGTCACCTCGACTCTCCCAACCCCCAAAATCTTGACAAGGGTCTAGCCCGTGCTATCTTCTCCCTTATCCTCCATCCATATGACGATTCCCACATGAATTGGGCCAATCCTCCGAGTGCTTTGGGACTTCGCAACTCACGAAGTCGAAACGTAGTCCAATGTTCTTCTCCAAAGTCCAATCCCTGAACTTTCAAAATTTGTTGACCTAGATCAATGGTCACATCTCTCTCATGATCTGATGACTAAGACCTATTCTTTTGTAGCTCAAAAATTCATGTTTCGTGAAGTTGAAATTGGACACACATCCCTTTCTTCGATTCTCGATTTCCTGAGAATTCACCACGTCATATCGACGGTCCTCAACCCTCCTTCATCCGACGGCTCAGATTGACTC
Organism: Picea mariana; assembly: GCA_032191745.1. NCBI lineage: Eukaryota > Viridiplantae > Streptophyta > Pinopsida > Pinales > Pinaceae > Picea > Picea mariana. Next base: position 343,294 of record JASDQU010011428.1, on the reverse strand, counting down.
ACAAGTTCATATGTTGTGAGTTCCCATAACTCTACCCTTTGACTTCCCTGATTCATGAGTCAGTGAAATGTTGATCTTTTTCCATGTGTCCTCCTTGATAGGAAACTAGAATCGCTATGAATCCTAGCTCCTCGGATATTCACCTCCTGCCTCCTCGCAAATATTCCGAGGTACGATCCTTTGAACTCCCAAATATGCTGCCACCTACCCTACGACAATGGATGATCCTGATGGTTTAGGAACTTGGGACATCGCAAAGTCCACTCCTCTATTTCCCTTCAAATGGTTAAGGTGTGTGCACCTTACCTCTATATCGACAGTTGTTGATCCACGCGCTCAAATCCAACGGTCCAGATCCAATCTCCTCTTGGGATTTCTTCTCATTGTCTCGACATGGATTCCAATGGTCTAGATATTTTCCTCTACTCGATCCAATGGAAACTGTCGCTCCTCCTCCTGAGCTTTGGATTATTTCCTAGACTTGTAAAATTTCCAATGTTTCAATGGTCTTAGCCTTTAATTGTCCTCCCATGAGCTCGAATTTTGGGTCTCGATTTCTTCTTTCCCTTCTAATCTTTATCAATGAAACTTGACCTCGGTCCCACACACACTTTGCACTCAGCCTCTCGAGCTTTGGAACTTAAAACAAGCTCTCTCTGCATGCACTCCTTATGCCTTCACTAGCCTTCAACTAGATTTATTTCAACACTTCGTCCTAGTGTTGTCCTGGTGCACTCCTTGCATTGGTATTCCTCCTCATTTTTCAACAACTCTGTATCAACCCTTTCACTCCCTAAAGGGATATAAGTGCCCTGTTGGCAACTGATGCTCAAGAACTCATTACCGAGCTTACAGAGTATTTAGTAACTCTCTGGGTGTCTCTCCTTGACACTTCTCTTCTCATTGAACTTGAAACAGAGTTCCTTGGTTCACTCCTTGCACTCGCTCGATGCCCACCTAACAGAGCTTCACAGAATCCTCAGAAATTTTGTTTTCCCTCTATGCCCTCCTCTGCACAGTCCTTCCTCCAAGGTGTTCAGTAACCTTTAGGTTCTCTTTTGAGTTTATGATTCCTCTRGTGTTCCCTTCTAGCACGTCTTTTCTTAAATTCACCACAGAATTCGGATGTTCACACTTCCATTGGCTCACAAAGTCTTCAACACTCTATCATGCAACCCCTTGCATTTATCCACAAAAGAAACCAGACTGAAATCAACAAACCTCATAGAAAAAAAATTATGTCTATAACCTACCAGGGATGATTTTAGGGGCTGAATTTCGCTCATGGGCTATTTTTCCATGTTTTTTCCAAAAATGAGATTCGTTTTTTTTTTAAATGATTCGCCCAAATTCTATAGGATAAAATTTATTTACCTTAAAAATTGCCAAAATTGTATAAAAGTTATATAAA
>JASDQU010011428.1:288499-298682 GCA_032191745.1 Picea mariana | reverse complement strand
TCTATCTATCTATCTATCTATATATATATATATATATATATAGATAGATAGATAGATAGATAGATAGATAGATAAGAATAAATATTTTATTTATTAAATAACTTGAATGAATACATAAGAATCTTGGGGATGATTTTAGGGGCTAAATTTCACTCATGGGCTAATTTTTCAAGGTTTTTCCAAAACAAAATATTCACTATTCTAAAAATGATTTGCCCAAATTCTATAGGATGAAATTATTTTACCTTTAAAATCACCAAAACTTTATACAAACTATATAAAATCCTTATAAATTTGAACATTTTTACAAAAATATCGCCAAACATTTTATAGTTGGCATATGAAGGATTCATAAGATTCGCTAAGGTTTCTACATTTTAAAATAAATTTCCATCCTTAAAATCATCCATGCATGATAAGATCAATATTTGAATATCATATTCATACAATTATGAGAGACCCAACTCTCTGTTACAAGACCCAACTTGCAGTTCTCAGGTCCAACTGAGAATTGAGGAATCCAACCCTCATAACAAGTCCCATCTTGTTGATCTCAGATCCAACTGAGATGTGAGGAATCCAATACTCATACAAGACCCAAATTGTAAACATGCACCAACCTGATAGAATGAACTTTCATTCAATCCATTATATATAATATATATACTTCAACAAATTCAACTACATTCTTCTAACCATTTGTTTTTGTTTATATAGTCTTCCAGCTAGTGTGAATTTGAATCATTGTGTCTTTTGATATTTGAAACATTGTACCTTTTCATTTAAAATGATAATTTTAAACTTTAATTAATATCATTTTCCCTTTTATTCTTTATTCATGTTTTTCATGATTTAACTCTCTTTTAATCATGACTGTGTATTGGTTCATTTGTCCTCATGAGTTGATCATAGACATGGATAAACTCATTAGATCATACTCATGATTTGACTCATTAGATCGTACTCATGGATCAACATGGATCAAATCATTAGATCGTACCTGAAATATTGATTTCAACTTGACACTTGTCATTCTTTGACAGTGCTATGTGTCCTTGCTGACATGGACTGTTGACGTGGTCTGTCATAGTTTCTTGTTGATGTGGTCTGTTGACGTAATCTGCCATATGCCATTGTTGACGTGGTCTACTGACGTAGATCTCCCACATGTCCTTTTTGATGTGGTCTACGACATGTCCTCTTGAATCAAACGTTTAAGGCTTAATTCGAATGATTCGATGGTCAAGAATTTATTTCGTCTCTCCAGGTCTCCGGACTTCGGGAATTTCAAATCTCAAACTTTCTGGAGCGTAAACTCCTCACATCTTTTAACCTGAGACAAATGTTGTTAGTTGATCAAGGTTTTAGATCGATGACTTGATCTATCTGGAATAATTCTTAGCCTTGGATTAAATCCAACGACTCTTATTCTAGCTTATCCTGTCCTTCCACTATATTGATCTGACGACTGACGGATATTCGGGTGATTGAGTTGTCAGATCTCAGCCCTTGATTATCCTTTCGTTCCACTTAAATCAATCCGATGGCTAACAAGATTTCAAATAAACGAGATCTCATATCTTTCTTATTATATTGTCCTTCCACTAAAAAGTGATCCAAGGGTTAATACTATCGTCGGGTTCTGCAATGGAAACCACACATTGGTAGTGGAATTGATTCCAACCATAGATCTATTGTCAAGTGAACATCGATAGTCATTGTGGATTGTGGAACCACAACTTGCGAGTGGTTTAATTCATCACCAAAGCTCCACAATTTGAATTTGTGCATTGTTGTTGAGTCAACCATAATCGTTGATCTTCGAAGCTATAAGATTAGACGGTCCTGAATAATTGTGAGGTTGGAACTAGCGTGATATTTAATTCTCCTTTCGATCTCTGCAATCTATCCCTATTGTTGATCTGGCGATTGCTCATCCGAAGGTAACAAATCAATTCAACTTAATCTGATCACTTGTTGGATAAACCACATTCGTCGATATTTGAGTTTGTGAGATCTGACAATGTAGAACAATTGCGGGATTGGAACTAATGATTCATTTAATTCTCCTTCTGATCCCTGCAATTCATCCATGCCGTTGATATGGCTTTCATATTCGATGGTCATGATCCTCCAACGATCCTCAAGCCCACGATCACTCATATGACCAACATCCATTCCATGATATCATCAATACCATCACTTTTCTTGATCGGATGGCTGCTAAGGCTTCTCACCTTTTCCTGTGTATTGGTCGACTTCTCATTATTTCCATCCATCGGACGACATTTCTAGAATGTGCTCTTCATTCGCTAACTCTCCTGAGATTTAATAATTGTTTGTGCATTCTTTTATGCATTGATAGCCAGTCGTTAATTCTCCCAAGCTTTGATCATAAGAACATTGTTGATCCTATCGTGATCAACAATAATCATGAATTGCTTTCAGCCTTAAGGTGATGTTCTTCTGTCGATATTTAGTATACTTTTCCTCCTAAGATTAACCTTGTTGGTCTACTTATTGTTTGACATTCTCTTTCCATCATTGACCCTTCATTACACATGTAAAGACATTATTGGCCATCTTGACACTAATGCCAACTCTATAACTGATCATGATTGATTTATGTTGACATCATAAAAACTTATCATGACTGTTGACATCAATGACAACACATGAATGACAATATGTCGAACATGATTTTCCCACATTTCACATCGTTTTATTGAATTATGCTAGTATGTTCAAGAGAAATAATCCGTTTTACACTAACTTACGAAGGTGGTTTGTCAAGCTGCTACTCCAAGTTGTTATGACATAGGTATGTTTCTAGTGCTCCTACTCCAAGATTCACGAAGTGCTTCTACTCCTAGTATATCGTAGTGCTACTACTGTGGGTATATGTTGGCACAAGGGCAGACCCATGATTTAACTCTAACAGTGCACCAACAAACCCTAACTGTTGGCCCTTATGGAAACACCTATGAAGCAGATGAAGTCTCACCCAAAGTAACGATATGGGGGTTGCAGGACATAGGTGTCTACAACCAAATGATATGCAAGATGATTCCAAAACAACAACGCAAACTAACCTAGAGATCCTTAACAGTATTATACTTAACTTCTTGAAGTAGGTTATATATTCTTATCTTCAATAGGAGAAGTAACATTGCAATAACAATATAAAAGATAGCAAATAAAAAAGCATCAACCACATAGAACAACAAGACTTTACGTGGTTCACCCTCTCCCTAGGGCTACGTGAACATAACTATGTTTATTGATAGAATAAATGAAAATATATAGTTCTGTCTATGCACTTAGCTGTAGATCCTTCTCTCTCTTCCTCTTTATTCCCTCTCCCTGCACACCCAGTTGCAGGGTCGATATTCACACCCAACTGAAGACCCCAAACAAAAGAATACACTAAAATATAACACTTTTTCATTTCAACATTATTATCACCTCTCTATCTTCTCAACTCTTCTAGACCTCTATTTATAAATTCCATGACTCTCAGAAAACCATGGATTGAATCCCAGGTGCCAAAACCCTAGGTGCCAAAACCTTAGGTGCCAAGACCCTAGGTCCACATAACCCATATTTTCAGGACTTCACTGACATGTTTTTCCTTCTTCTCCACGAGGTGCTCCAAAGCACCCATTAGTGTCTACTTCTGCTTGCTGACTTGTCCACGATCTATCTTCCTTGATGTTTTGTCTTCCTTGATATTCTCTTTCAACGAAATTCTTTCCTTTACTTCGTTCCTTCTTTTATGATTCTTTAACCACTTCGACCCTTCCTCGGTTTATGTGCCTTCCGTGCACTTCATACTTTTTCTTTCTTCTTCCTTAATATTTTCTTTCTTCCTTAATACATGACCAAGGGCCAACAGGCCCCCAACACTCACATGTGAGTTGTCCTGAGTCACTGCAGGGTTGAGCCCTTTTTATTACTTCGATTGCAGACTACGCGGGGCAACCTATGATTTCTGCTCTGTCCCTCCCTATCTTGTGCAGATTGTATTTTCTATGTCAGGTACCCAATTTCAACTACACCTAGTACCTAGACCCTTCTTCCTTTGCTTTTATTGAGAGCTGCGAGGAAGCTGGTTGTCATAATACAACTTCAACCGATTCCCATTTATTAAACCATCCTTCCATTCTCCATTAAGAGTCTTCAACTGCGCAGCTCCATCTTCTATAACATAGGCAACCTCAAATGGCCCAAGGCAATGTGTCATGAACTTTCCTAGATGCTTCATGAACTTGTTGTCATATAAAAGTACCAAATCTCCTTGTTTAAATGCTTTCTTCTCTATATGTCTGTCATGGTAAGCCTTTTCCCGTTCTTTTTGTACCTGCTGGTGAAATCCTGCAATTAACCTGTGTTCCTCTAGTTCCATCAACTGCGCGAGCCTGTATTGAACAACGTCGGTGCCATCCATATCTATAAATGATGCAATTCTTAAACTAGGAACCAAATATTCCTTAGGTACCACTGCTTCCAGGCCATAAACTAACTTGAAGGGAGTCTGCGTTGTTAAATTTTTGCAAGTAGTTCGATAAGCCCAAAATATTGCTGGAATTCTCAAATCCCAATCATCTCTGTTAACACTATAAATATTAGTCAGTGCCATCTCCAAAATCTTGTTGAAATATTCGACTGTACCATTCTTCGGTGGGTGGTATGGTGTGCTCTTCTGATGGTGAACTTCAAACTCATGAGTTAGGGATTAATAATTTTGTTAATGAAGTGTGTGCCTTGATCACTCATAAGGATCTATGGGCATCCAAATCTGGTTATGATATCATCAAATATGAACCACACAGCTGTAACTGCACTACAATCTTTAACTTCTCTTTCTTCTGCCAATCTGGTCAAATATTTTGTAGTAGTGATGATATATCGAGCTCCTTTACGCTTTCCTAGTGGGTTGATAAGTCCCACAAAGTCAATATCCCATTTCTCAAATGCCTGTGAAGTTAACTGAGGTGATAAAGGCATCTCATCCCTTCTCGAAGATTTTTCTACTCTTGGACATACATTGTAGGCTCTGTAGTATTTCTTAGCATCCTTAGGCAAAGTGGGCCATGAGAGGCTAGCACTGAGAACCTTATGCACTGTTGCTTTTTCTGCATAATGTCCTCCTGTGATGCCTTTAGGTGCTTCTGTAAGAATCAATGGTATTTTTGACTCCATAACACATCTTCTTAATATCTCATTTGGTCCCGTCTTATATAATTGTCCAGCTATAAGTTGAAAATATGCAGCGTGAACTACCAACTATTTCTTCTAAATAACTATATACTCGCGAGGTGCCATTCCCGTGGATAGGAACTGGACTATCTCAGTGAAGTGATCATTGAATTTTCTGATGGCCAACAACTATGCATCTGGTAGTGTATCATCCAAACAGGTAGGTTCCTCTCTGTGTTCTAACCTGGATAAGTGGTCAGGTCCCTTATTCATCCTCCCTGTCTTGACCACAATATCAAAGTCATACTCCTGAAATAATAATAGCGATATTCATATTCTTCCCCCCAACACTGGGTTGTTGACTAAGTACTTTAATGCAGAATGATCAGTAAACATCTTAAAATTTCCTCCCAACAATTAGTGTCTAAACTTCTGCAGTGCATATACCATAGCTAAGCCTTCTCTTTCAGTGGTAGTATAATTTATTTCAGATGTAGAAAGCTTCTTGCTAGAAAATACTATAGGGTGGTCAATATATCTTGCACCTGGTTGTGCTAACACTGATACTAATGCAATTGATGAAGCATTGACATGAACATGGAATTCCTTACTCCAATATGGAAAAACCAAAATATGCGCAATGACCATTTTATTCTTTAGTGTGGTGAAGCTCTGTTGGCATTCCTCTATCCATTGAAACTTACTATCCTTCTTTAATAGCTTCTCCATAGGTGTTGTTATCTGTGTGTAACCCATAATAAACTTTCTGTAGTATCCAGTGTGTCCCAATGCAGTGTGCAAACAAATAGATCTGATGTCTCAAATACTTCATCAAAACAACCTTGGATATCGCATCCCCGAGGGTGCCAAGAAGAAGAAGCTAGAAGATCTGAATTCCAAGAAAGGCAATTCTGGCCATGCCTTGATTGACATCAACTCCTCTCCTGATGCTTGGATTGTAGATTCAAGAGCATCACATCACATGGCTGCCTCAAAATCAGTATATTCTTCTTTGGATGCATGCAAAGGTACTCTTATTCTGATGGGGGACAACTCTTCTNCACCAAATTTCGTGGACATCTACGACATGCAAACCAACTCCAGGGTTGCTACCAATAAGGTAAATCATTAGTCTAGATTGCATACATTTTCTGAATTCATTGAACCTGATTCTGCAGCACATATACCATAGCTAAGCCTTCTGTTTTAGTGGTAGTATAATTCACTTCAAATGTAGAAAGCTTCCTGCTAGCAAATTCTATAGGGTGGTCAATATCTCCTGCACCTAGATGTGCTAACACTGAACCTAATGCATTTGATGAAGCATCAACATGAACATGGAAATCCTTACTCCAATATGGAAAAACCAAAATAGGCATAGTGACCATTTTCTTCTTTAGTGTGGTGAAGCTCTGTTGGCATTCCTCTATCCATTGGAACTTACTATCCTTTTTTAATAGCTTCTCCATAGGTGTTGTTATCTGTGCATAACCCTTAATAAACTTTACGTAGTATCCAATGTGTCCCAATGCAGTGCGCAGTTGTCTAACCGAAGTAGGAGGAGGTATATCAACAATGATAGAAATCTTGGAAGGATCTACCAACAACCCCTGCTTAGACAGAATGTGTCCTAACAACACTCCAAAAGGTGAGAAGAAAATGCGCTTCTTCAAGTTTAGGGCAATCTGACATTTTCTGCACTTATCCAACATTAGTCTTGTTGGATTTACTTCACACACACTTGGGATTTCTTTTTCTTAAGGTTTTTCCGTGTTTATTAGTCATAATTAGTCATTATTCAGTCTCCTATATTTTATGGGAGAATATTCCACCTGGATAATATTCTCTTTCAGTTGACACTTCAGTTTGACTAGTTGAGTTGAGTTTAGATGTTGCATTGGTTTTTTCACCATGCAACATTGGGATCATCACCATGCTAAATCGAACTTGCCTTGGGATCATCACTAGACCAGTGCATTAACCTTGATTCCATGATTTAACTCCTCACTACTTTCTGTTCATTCAATTAACTGAAGACTAGTTGACTAGTTAAATCAACTAGGTGGCAGTTCACTCCCGTAACTGCCTGAGAGAATAGACTAGGTGGCAGTTCACTCCCGTAACTTATTGAGACACTAGACTAGGTGGAATTTCACTCCCGTAACTACTGGTGTGTGTCCATACACTCTACACCACCACTATGGAGCATTGGTTCTCCTCCAGTGCTCAGTCATTGAGTTATCCAGAGGATATCATGTGTAAATGACTCATTATTCATAACGGTTAATGAGAATTCTTTCATTATTTCTCTCCTTCTTCTTGTTTCTCCAATTCTCTCTGAAAATGTGTATTATTGTTTAGATATATCTATTCTATGCAAGTTCAACACATTTACATGGTATCAGAGTCGGCAGACTGCTAAGCAAAATCTACACCAATTTTATTTGCAGGTACAAAAGATTGAAGATAGCAGAAAGATGGATTTCAAAAAATAATTCATTCTTACACCTTACAACCATTTTGCATGGAAGGAGAAAATATCCATACATTTCTGAACTAGAGGGTTGTATAGGCTAACCTTGAATACGGATATAGAACCGACATCATCCATAGAAAAATCCAAGTACTTAAATCGCATGGATGAGGCACTCAGAACAATTTGCAGTGTTATTTCTCTCGATCTCCTTTTTCACATATATTCCTGTAAGACTCCCAATGAAGCCTAGACTACCTTGGAAGGTATCTTTGTAAAATAGGATGAGATGAGGGGACACTTGCTAGAGGTGGAGATGTTCACATTGGATACAAAAAGTGATAAAACTGAAACAAGAACAGCAACATGGCGGAAAAGGCTCAATAGCCAACACTTCAATTATTCACTCCAATGTTACATATTTATAGTACAATGGGTGATGCCACCTCATAGAGAGATTTTCTCTAGATCCTAAAATCATGCATGATGACTAGGTTAGGCAATCTTAACTAACTCATTAGTCATTATTTGAGGATATATTACTAATATCCTAATACAAATATAAGTGACAATTTAGACTTAGTGATTGGTAAAAGTAAGCCATAGGCTAGCAATCCCCCCCTTAATCACAAGTCCGATCAATAATACCAGCAATAAAGCATAAAATGGTATCAATTCCAAGTCTTCATACTGAAACTCCTGTGCTGAGCCTCAATGAAGAACTGTCTCAAAAACCGCCAATCTGGATGTTGAACATGTTCATTTGAAATGAGCTGGAAGAGAGCTGAGATATGGAAGTGAACAACTGCAATATCTGAACATTTCCTAATTGCTTGAAAATTTGATCATTTTGCCAAGTATTTTAGCTAGAAGAATCTGATGTCTTCTACTAATTGGTGAACATGTAGTATCACCACTCTACTATCAATGTATCACTGAAAGTTCTCTCTGAATCTGTGGTTTGGGATGACCACTAACCAATTGATACCATGTATCTGATGGTTTTTGGATAACCACTAACAAATCTTGACACTTTTAGGTGTCCAACAACATCCCAATGTATCATGTGTATGATTCAATTGCAAGTCATTGAACCATAATCCTGTCAAAGCCTACCATCTCTGGAAAATCTCACAATGTAATCATGTCAGCCAGGATGCATGCAAATTGTTTACTTAATGTAAACTCCAATATGATGAGAGCGAACCAAGAGAAGTGAATCAACTTCTAGTCTAACACATCCCTAAAAAATGCTTGACAACTCAATCAAATGCCAAGCTGCAATGCAGAAGGATCCTCTTGTCCTCTGCTAGGTAGAATGACCATCTATTTGAACCAAATGTTCACATCATTGCTCTCAAAATCAAAATCTATATGATTCAACTTAAACTTATTGAACCATAATTCTTCCAAAGTCTGTCATCTACAGACCGCAGTTGCCCATTTGGCAAATTTCATGCCCATCTGGCATACTTGATGCTTGTTGTTGTCAAAACTTTCTGTCTGACAACCATCTTCAATTCCATCATCAATTCCCCCCTTTGTCAGCTGAAAGGAGAGACCACAAGTGGTTTCATGAACCATCATCATTGGAATTTTGAACTCCCCCCCTTAAGGTGCATGAGAGTTACATCATTGTACTCCCCCGTTCTAGGCTCAAGAGAGTACCATACTTGTTCCATTTGAGTACAACACAAAGTGGGCATGCAAAAAAAAACCCACATGTTATCTCATCCCGTGAGGGCCATGCTCGAAAGCTACACCATAAGGGGACCACTTGTGTGAGGTACAAAAAATGTTATGTGATACAATATTGGTCTTTACTCGATATTGAATTCTATGGTAAGACTTATATAATCACTTGGTTGTTGATGACCATTTCCAAGGATCAATCCACTCATAGTGAATCTTCAATCTTGCAGGTTTCTTCAGCATTGGACATCTGTCTGAAGAATGGTTATGCTTACCACAATGATGGCAAGGATGGAGGTCAAAACATTGGTTCTCCTTGTGACCAACTCGATTACAATGTTGGCACTTATCATTCTGATGTTGAACTTGAACAGGTGAAGTTGAAGCTTCTTGAAGGAATCCAACACTTTGGAACTTGATTGGTCTCAAATAATCAGGAATATCAAAGGTAGCTTCCTTGTCATATCCAAGTCCTATTCTATTCTTGTTGTAGATTATTTCTTCCCAAGGTCTGATGATGGGCTTGGAAAGAGTATTATGAACCTGTTGTTTTGAAATCCATGGAAGTGGATTTACTGCATGTTGATGCATCATTGAAAGGTTTTCTTCATTGAAATCAAAAGAAAACTCTTGAATTGTAGGTTCATGAATAGATTCAACTTCGTCTGAAACTGATTCTGAAGTTGTATCACTGTGTTTTTCCTTCACTGACTGTTGATCAAAAGCATCATCATCATCAACATCATAGAGAGGGTTGTGCTGAACAAAAACTAGTTCAGAACACTTCACTGGCTATTGATTTTTGAGATCTATCAACTC
>JASDQU010011428.1:253650-281471 GCA_032191745.1 Picea mariana | reverse complement strand
TCTTATTTCAATAAAAAATAAATCACACATTTTGGAAAAATATACAAGAGTGTCACTATCGTTAGTTTTAGCATTCAATTTTTAACATACTATATAAAACATTACATTGGATGAAGAACTTAGTGATAAAACAGAAACAAGAATAGCAACATGGTGGAAAAGGCTCACTAGCCAACACTCAACTATTCACTCCAATGTTACATATTTATAGTACAATGGGTGATGCCACATCATAGAGAGATTTGCTCTAGATCCTAAAATCATGTATGATGACTAGGCTAGGCAATCTTAACTAACTCATTAGTCATCACTTGAGGATATATTACTAATATCTTAAATGAATAATACAAATATAGGTGATAATTTAGACTTAGTGATTGGTAAAGGTAAGCCATAGGCTAACAATCCCCCCGTCAATCACAAGTCCGATCGATAATACCAACAATAAATCATAAACTGGTATCAATTCCAAGTCTTCATACTGAAACTCTTGAGTTGAGCCTCAATGAAGAACTTCCTAAAAAATTGCCAATCTAGATGCTGAACATGTTCATTTGAAATGAACTGGAAGAGAGCTAAGATATGGAAGTGAACTGCTGCAATGTCTGAACATTTCTTGATTGCTTGACAATTTGATCATTTTGCCAAGTATTTTAGCTAGAAGAATCTGATGTCTTCTGCTAATTGGTGAACATGTAGTATCACCACTCTAATATCAGTGTATCACTGAAGTGCTCTCTAAATCTATGGTTTGGGATAACCACTGACTAATTGATATCATGTATTTCATGGTTTTTGCATAACCACTAACCAATATTGACACTTTTAGGTGTCCAACAACATCCCAATATATCATGTGTATGATTCAATTGCAAGTCATTGAACCATAATCTTGCCAAAGTATGTCATCTCTGGAAAATCTCACTATGTAATCATGTGAGCTAGGATGCATGCAAATTGTTTACTTAATGTAAACTCCAATCTGATGAGAGTAAACCAAGAGAAGTGAACCAGCTTCTAGTCTAACACATTCTTGAAAATGCTTGACAACTCAATCAAATGCCAAGCTCCAATGCAGAAGAATCCTCTTGTCCTTTGCTAGGTCGAATGACCATCTATGTGAACCAAACGTCCATTTCGTTGCTCTCAAAATCAAAATCAAACATCCCAATTATGTATGATTCAACTTAAACTTATTGAACCATAATTCTGCCAAAGTCTGTCATCTACAGACCACAGTTGTCCATTTGGAAAATTTCATGCCCATCTGGCATAATTGATGTTTGTTTTTGTCAAAACTTTCTGTCTGACAACCATCTTCAATTCCATAATCAATTCCCCCCTTTGTCAGCCGAAAGGAGAGACCATAGGTGGTTTCATGAACCATCTTCACTGGAATTTTGAACTCCCCCCCTTAAGGTGTATGAGAGTTTCATCATTATACTCCCTCCTTCTATACTTAAGAGAGTACCACACTTTTTCCATTTGAGTACAACACAAAGTGGGCATGCAGAAAAAACCACATGTTATCTCATCCTGTGAGGGCCATGCTTGAAAGATACGCCATAAGGGTACCACTTATGTGAGGTACAAAAATGTTATGTGCTACAAGATTGGTCTTTACTCGAGATTGAATTCTACGGTAAGACTTATATAATCACTTAGTTGTTGATGACCATTTCCAAGGATCAATCCACTCATAGTGAATATTCAATCTTGAAGATTTCTTCAGTGTTGAACATCTATATGAAGAATGGTTATGCTTGCCACAATGCTGGCAAAGATGAAGATCAAAACACTGATTCTCCTTGTGTCCAAATGGATTACAATGTTGGCACTTATCATTCTGATGTTGAACTTAAACAGGTGAAGTTAAAGCTTCTTGAAGGAATCCAGCACTTTGGAACTTGATTGGTCTGGAATATTTAGAAATATGAAAGGTAACTTCCTTGTCATATCCAAGTTCTGTTCTATTCTTGTTGTAGATGATTTCTTCCCAAGGTTTGACGATGGGCTTGGAAAGAGTATTCTGAACCTGTTGCTTTGAAATTCATGGAAGTGGATTTATTGGATGTTGATGCATCAGTGAAAGGCTTTCTTTACTGAAATCAAAAGAAAATTGAAATGTAGGTTCATGAATAGATTCAACTTCAAACTGATTCTGACGTTGTGTCACTGTGTTGTTCCTTCACTGGCTGTTGATCAAAAGCATCATCATCAGCATCATAGAGAGGGTTGTGCTGAACAAAAACTAGTTCAGAACACTTCACTGGCTATTTATTTTTGAGATCAATCAACTCATCATTCAATAGTTGGGATAGAGATTGAAGAAGTCTAACTTTAGCTTGTGCCACTTGCAAACATGTTAGCACTAATTGAAGAGTTGTTTTGTTCAATAGCACTGTGTTGTCTTGTGTTTATTAGAGTGTTCAGTAACTCTAATAATTCAAAACTTCGAGCCATTTCAAAAAACACTAAATGAGGTCTCCTTGTGCAGGTAGATCCTGATTACAATTTGACTCGACGAAAGGAGGTTTATTTTGCAACTCGCTCACTTGAATCGCTCAGTTGAACTTCACGCTCGCTTGATTTTGTTTCACGCTTGTTTGTACTCTTCTTTCTTTCTTCCAAGAAGTTGAGGATGTCGGTTACCACCGAAAATGCATCCCAAAGTATTACAATGATTTGATTTTCAAGTACTCATCCTTGTAAATTACGACTCAAAATGACTCTAGGGTGTCTGGCTCAGCCGAAAATGCACCTTATAACAAATTCAATTCAACTCAACTTGATTTTAAAAAGACAAGTAAACTTACAAAAGGACAATTTGCAAGTTACAATAAATCCTGATTAAGTAATCTTACAACAAACATTGTTTGCAAGTTACAATTTAACCTCAAATGCTCCATGATGTGTTGAGTTCAAAAACTTTGATTTTTCCATTACTGATGTAGTTGGCAACTTGAATGCTTGAAAATGTTCTTCACATTTGCTTGAATGACATGAATTTTAGCTTGAACTTCATGTATGTGTTTCACTGGCATTAATTTGTGTGCTTATCTTGTTGTGGATTCCATGTGCGTATAGTTGTAGAGTAAATTGCAAGCGTAGTGTCAAAACTAGACACAAAAACACTATGAAACAAAAAACATTCAAGGAATCATTCACGATCGCACATAATGCAAGGTGTTCCTAAGATCCCCTTATTCAATTTAAGGCGGATCTAGGACACTTAAACACTACAAAATGAATATTTTTATTAATTGTTGTAGTACATAAATATCTCAACTTCTTCTTCTCCCTTTTCAATGAGAGGAGAGCCTCTAATTTTAGTAAACATTAAACATCACTTTTCAATGGATTATTTTGAATCCTATGAGTACAATATTGTCACCCTCACAAACGTGATGAACTAAAGTCATGCACACCACTTATTGAGCAATTCACAAGAATACTTTTCATTGTTGCATGAGGAGATCAATTTTAAATCTAAACAATGCTTCTTTTAACGTTTTTTTGTCATGTTGGATTCATGCATATATTTGTCTGTATTTCCATGGCATGGCTTCATAATTTGTAATGAAACAAATTTAATTTCCAACCAATAAGTAGGTCAATACTTCAAATCAACGACACCTACCACATGGAGATCCTCCAAGGCTTCAAAATCAAAGATAACCCCACCTTTGCACTGTTGTAAAGGGCTTTGGTTTCCACCTCACCAGAAAGAGTAACAAAACTTTTAGGCCTCCACTCATGCTGAAGTAGTGCAACCGCCTTTCCATAATTATTGAAGCTCCCCTTAACTGTTGTTAATGGGTCCAAATCATGTTGAGTGCCAATGGTCAACGTATTCTTGCTCCTTGAAAAGATATGTGATATCTCTGCTCCAACAACAGTATTTGTCAGAGGACTCACAGTGTGCAAGTAAGAGGCCTTCAAGGTATCACCCTTTCCAGTTAAAGTAAAAGAAGAAACAAAATCGTGCTTTGAAAAACTCAAGCCTGCATCATATTTCAAGAAGTTTCCTGATGCAATGTCAAAAGAAACTTCACCCCCTAAAAAAAAATATCATTCCTCACACCATCAAAATAAAATAAGAAATCCCAGTGCGAGTGAAATGAAAGCTACTGCAACAAAAGCGCTTATTACAAAGGCACCAAAAATAAATATGGGTGGATTGATTTTATGAGTGAAGTCTTCTCCATTCCATTTTTGAACAGTTGACCTCCTGTCCTGCAATTTTCTAAATGATGTGATCATACATAGAAGGCCTTCTTAGCATTGACTGGTGTACACCTAATGAAGGGATAAGCTCCAGCACCTTACGCGGCTACCTCACAACACCTTACAGATCGTTTTTGATCTGGAAGTATTTTTGTGTCTACAGATCTGTTTTTGTTGGACAAAGGTGTCTACAGATCCGTGATAAAATATAGACAAGAACAACAATAACAATCCTAATGATTACACGAACAATCTTGAAACTTTCACTCATATCATGAATGGATCTTGATTGTTTCGCACCTCATGTGGATTTCTAAATGTTTTGTGTGTAGGTAGTTGTAGATGTATCCAAATCCCTAGGTGTAGTCGAATGCAATGCAATGATCTAGAACAGATCTAAGTATCCGTTGAGTGATCGCTTAACAGATCCAATTTGAGTGATCGCTTAACAGATCGACGCCGAATTGATATGGGAAATATTGTATTTGGATTGCTAAAGCCATTCCTTCATATCCCTGCCTATCGTCTTTCATAAATCACACCATGTCTAGTTTATAAACATTGCCAGATCTTTAGATATGCTACAGGAAATTAGATGTTCTCTTTTTTTTTTTTTTTTTACTAGCATTAATGATGCACTCTTGTATGTAACTCTCAACATTAATAATCTAACTTGGGATGAACTGGTGGAAGAAACCATATTATCTTTGCCCCTAACATGACATAATTCTCTCTAGATGTGCTCATTTAACATAGACCAATGCAAGGAAAAGGCATTTCACAAAGCGCACAACTATTTCCTGTACCACGGCTCACCAAAGAGAAATATTCCATTTACCACAAGTAGATACAAAACAATAAAGACTTCAGTTTACCTATGGATGTTTTTCTTTTTTTAATTCATATAGAGTTCATTCCAGGATCCAATGTGCCACTCCAAAGGGTGGTTGACTTTTGATCATCCAACAAACTCAACCTCATCAACATCATTCTGGTTCTGCAACAAATAAACTTTCCTGCTACAAATCGCTCTTAACAAATCACGCTCTATTGTTGGGCTTCCCATTTCCTTTCATCACTTTAATGCAGATGGTAAGTCCATGCTCTCATTTCAATGTAAACCCAATCTATTTTTTTTTTTTAGCAAACCTTCAACCTGAGTTACTCCTGAGAATTCTACTCAGCTACCTATGGCCTGATTCGCTTTGCTTGGCCTTGTGTGTAGTCAATAGTGCCATGTTAGATTTTCAAATCGATCACAATTTTAGAGGAGTTTGTCACATAAAACTATACTGCTCCATGCCAAATCTGTGAGGTTCTCCAGAAATGCAGATCTATGTTAATACAACACCACAATTACGATCTTTCCAATGCACCTTATATCCATTTTGTACTCACACAGATACACTCGGCCCTTCCTTCTTTGTGAACCGATTGCCAGAATTCTTAGATCCTTCTTTGCGTGCTATTTACCATAGGTGGCACCCTCAACACCAATAGAAGTGATAATGGCCATCGATACCCTTGTCAATTCTCCTACGCAATGGTCCTTTTATTCACAAGGCAATTCTCATTCACACAGAAATACTCACATTCGCACATAAATTGCATGGGAATTCGTACAACAAATTATTCTACTCTCAATTATACACACGGAAACTATGATATTATCTCCATATTTTCACCATGGCTTTGATACCAATTGATAAAATAGAAACAAGAACAACAATATGGTGGAAAAGGGTCACTAGCCAACACTCAATTATTCACTCCAATGTTACATATTTATAGTACAATGGGTGATGCCACCTCATAGAGAGATTTTCTCTAGATCCTAAAATCATGCATGATGACTAGGCTAGGAAATCTTAAGTAACTCATTAGTCATCACTCGAGGATATATTACTAATATCCTAAATGAATAATACAAATATAGGTGACAATTTAGACTTAGTGATTGGTAAAGGTAAGTCATAGGCTAATAGCTAGATCAATCATACAATTGCACACATTTATGTTAAGGATTTAATTGTTTGTTAGCAACTTTCTCCTCAAAATCTACACTCTTGATAGCTTTTCCATTTCATTTTATTCTTCAACATTAGTGTCATTGTCTTTGCCTCAAGATGATCCTTGAAGAGCCTTAATGAAATTTTCTTGTATTTGTGGTAACTTCAAAGATTCAAATAAGGAAATATTGGTTGTAGTTTTCTTCATATCTTCCACAAAATCATATTCTAGACTTGTCAAGGCAGGGGAAGATGAAGATTTGTGATAGTGGAAGTGGACTAATGAGAACTTGAATATTTCTTCATAGGCTTAGAAGTAGATGGAGAATTCAATGCTTTGGTTTTTCTTTTACTTAAGGTGTTGTAGGAAATATGAGATAACTAAAATTATTTAACTACTAGCTCACTTGCACACATCCTTCTTAATGTTAGGGGGTTGATAACCCTAGGGTTCCTCTAGAGTTGACCAAAAAAAACCCTAAGGAGTGAGAATATCAATATTCATTCAACAAATGGACAAGGTCTCACTTGAGATGCCATGCGAACCAAAGAGACCATTTTTTCTTGGGTCAATGATGAAGGTTTAGTTATACAATGTGTTAGCGTTGGAAGTCACTCTTGGATTGATTGCAGGAGCAGAGCCTTACACCCATCAGTTTAATGTCACGATTTGTTTATAAAGGGATGATCAAATGGAGATAAAGGCTCGAGGAGATATCACTCTAACTCAGGGACTGAGTCTAGCATGAATGGGATAGAAGAGGTCTTGATCTAAATTCAGTTAGGGGGTTTATTTAAAGATGAGCAGGTGGAAGACTTAGGAGAAGAATGGAAAAACTACCTCAAGAAACAGGCCTTTCGGCGGTCTATAGGGGAAAAAATCTGAACGCAAGATCCTCCTGGCTCAGGGCTTCAAGAAACTGAAGGGAAGACTTGACTGGATCCTCCAATTCCAATTGATTCAGCGTTAAGGAAATCACTGAAACCGATTAGAGGCTCCGTAACTATTACAGTGATCCATTACAAGATCATCCTATAACAGCTACAACTCGACTGGATCCTCCAATTATGAGCTGCTCTAATACAGTGTAAACAAAGACATGAAAAGAACTAACATCCATCAGGAAAGAAGTCTCAAAAGTTCATGCATAACCAGAATAAAAGTGCTTTATTAAAAATTTACAACCAGGAGCTTTGCTCAACCATAGATCTTTTACAAAATGGAAAAAATGCCTATATATACTCCTCCAAATTTGCCCCAACAGAGGCTTGCTAGGACCTCCAAGGTGTGGCATCCTTTCAGTCAAACTTGTACAGATATCTTTCTTCAATAAATGAGTGATGCGAGGCCTCACCCACCTCCATACTCTGCAATAAATGAGTGATGCGAGGCCTCACCCACCCTCTCTTTTCTTTATCCATTCCAAGCAGGTATCGGGATCCAGACCACATCGAACTGGAGTCTGAAGAGCACAATGCCCCCCTTATGAGATTTATCTCAACATTTCAAGGCCTGAGTGGCTGAATGACAAATATAAGCGCCCCTTCTCCATGACTCCTTCTTGATGACCAGGCACAAAAACCATGGGCCCGACTCTGGGTGCTATCAGGAATTCGGAGTTCGGGGTTTCAAAATGCATGAAACGTGGGATGCTTGCTCCTCGAAACTTTGATATGATGACATGATATAGATGCATGCCATGCATCTTTCAGACAGACGACCCAGATAGTACGCTATTAAATAGGAGGCTCCCCCCATTTCGTGAGCTCGCTTGATGTGACCTGGGGCTGAGACCCTGAGCTCGGCTTTGAAGATCGCTCATCGGCATTTTGGGGTTTAGAGTTTTGGGATGTGAGATGACGAGGTACTTTTACCCTTCGAATTCCTGAATGTCGATATGTCGACGTGACTAGATCTTGTGCCACGCATCACTAGATCGGAAGACCCAGATTTAGTCTTGAAATATAGGTGCTTTCTCTTACGCTATATATCGGGTAACTTAGCAGCCCCGAAATCCCGATGACCGTTTATCTACTTTGTGGATGAATTCCAGCTGCCGACGGCAAAACCATTGCCCACTCGCTTGACTCACTACTAAAAAAACAGGGATCTCCCGCACTACGCTTGATCACTTTGTGCAACTTGCAGACCCGAATGCCCTCGAGCCCATGACAATAATTATCACTAACACAATGAATCCATTTGGATTGACAGCCATACATTCCATTGCATTACACTTGTAGAATAACAATATGTAACAAAAATACATACATTCATTGAACACATAACGAACACATCAAAGGATGGGAATCATTGTAGCTTTTATTATATTCATTCAGCTAGTCACATACATAGATCAAGAGTCTCAACATTTATCAAAATCAATGCCCTACACTCATACATTCTCAAAATAGTTCATTACATGGTGTTATGCGCTTTCTCTCAGAATCCACATTTATTTCCTAAATAAACTCACAACTGCAATCTCTACAAAGCATGAAGTTATATTGAACCCAATGAATGGACATCAACAATTCTCTCCAAAATAACAATTGACAACTATCCAATCAACCAACTAACTAACTCCTTATTTGACATCTTTGATCCCTTTTGTTTCCTTCTCTACTCTGGAGCTCTATCACTTTTAGTTCTGCTCCAGGCGCTCTATTGAATTCCATTCTTGCATGATTTTTCCACCCATATGTAGTCCACATAGCCTCTCTGGACTCATGGAAACCTTACTACCTTTCCAAGTTATCCATTAACAACTTAATGATCTCTCATGATGCATGATGTAATCATTCAGAAATATTTCTATTGAATATAGTAGAACTCAGACTCACATGCATAGTAGAAATCAGACTAACGCATATAGTAGAATTGAAATTGACATGCATAGTAGAAATAAGACTAGTGTGCACACCTCATATCATCCATTGCACAACTGATGGTGTGTGTGCTAAACTATAGTGCATGTGCACAAACGTTTCCCAAAACATTCGGTGCCAAAAAGCCCCCACCACTATTATTTTATGTTCCTCAAGCCAATGGCCTCATGGAGTGAGTAACATGACAAAAGGAATCATCTTCATGAGTTCCTAAAGGAAATATTTGACATCAAATTCATTAAGGGTGTCTTGAATTTCTTGGATGAGTTGAATGACCTCATATGCATCGACCATCGTAGCTTAAGTAGATGTCGGGTGCATTGTCTCCATATTCTTGATCACATGGGTGATGATGATTTGTGCATCTATTAGCTAAGTATAAAATATGAGGGCCTTATAAGCTACATTAATATCTAACTATGAAAACATTTTTTTCTCCACCCATGTTGTAACTTAATTTCCTTTGTCTTGGTCACAATGGATATCATCGCACCTTGGCACTCGCTCGAAGGTAGAGAAGCCAAGCTTCTCTTCTTTTGGGAAACCTTCACTTCTACCACAAAATMTCTATTGTCAATAGGACTTAATTTTGGGGGATTCTATAGATGGTTCCACAAGGTGAAACTATATTTGATCAGTCCCCAAAAATCTTTCAATTTGTTTTGGCCATACTAGACACATATTTMGACTATTGCAATATTATTTTATAGATCTCTCTCCTCAAGTGTTGTCTGTTGAAGCTGCATGGGGAGTGTTCTATTATGTGATTCCAAATATTSTATGTGCTCGTTGATTGCTTTAAGTCTCTATGGTGTTGGGATATCTAGTTGTGACTATTTAGGAGTAAAATCCTATGAATATGCCTCATCGATTGCAGTGAATAGTTCGGAGCTAATCGATAGAGTAGTCTCATGTTGGGCCTCGATATCCTTCTATGTGGTGACATGTTGGGGGAGAAATTTATCATATGAAGGTCAAAATACTATGTGAAAACGTATTATTCATTTTTATTAAAAAAAGGAAATTAATTTAGTGTGAGAATCCACCTCACATCTAGTTTCTTAATATCAAGGAGAAGTTGAGAGTCTCATGGATGGTTGAGATATTTTCTCAAATCAATATCCTAATTTCATGGATCTTGAGAGATATTTCCACCCTAAAATCCTTGATAGATATTTTTGTTAAATTTGGAACAACAATTAAGTTTATTTTCAATTTACTAGACCACAATAGCATTTGCAGGATCACTGAGAGAAACACAATCACAAGATACATAGAATTTATCCTTGGAAACCCTCATGGGGGAGAAAACCCAACAAAAACTTCCTTAATATAGATTGTCAATACAATGCCAAGACAATAAATCAAAACACCAGAGAATATCCAACACTGAGCATTGTGCCTCTTTCTTCCTTCTTCCAACAACTGAAAACTACATCTTCCTTCAAACTTGCACACTGAATGAGTGAGCTAATGAGGTGCCTTCCACTCTTATTTATACTATATGGAAGTAAATAGGGTGGTGTATCTTCATTAAGAAGGTCCGACTTCATCTTTAGTGGCTAAAACAACTTTAATTAGGCCTAGGGGGTGACTTCTTAATTAGCAGCATATAAATTAGGGTTTGACCGATCCACAAAATGGGATTTGGTCCTTTAGAAATCCAAACATGATTAATCCAAAAAATAGGATTGATCTACAATATAATAGATCTATAATAAGTAGAATGTTCATTGCAGTTACAATATTTCAACACTCCCCCATAACAAGAAGGGTATTCTACAACATCATCAAGAGAGAGAGGGAAGAAACATTAACAACATATGGAACACTGAATGACATATCTATAAATAATTGGAAGTTTTTCTCATTATCAATCATATCATCATTTGCAGTATGGAGCTCGAATGGCATCATCATCATCGTTCACAGCATGAAGCTGGAACCTGAAACATCAACATTAGTTAGAATAAAAGCAATAAAAACAGCATCAATAATATCATCATCAACAACATAAGTTTGGAGAAACATCATCACAGCATGAGGTTATAGAAACAACATAATCACAACATGAGGTTGGAGAAACAACATCATCATCATCATGGGGCAATAGAATGAGGCAGGTGTATCAACATTGTTTTGTGGTACTCTGATAGTCCCTAGGGATCTGCCCAAGAATCATAAGATTACCTAGGATATAAAATCCTAATGGAGCTACCACGTGGTACTTTGACAAACCGTCCTTACTGAAACTTCAGGATCTTCCAATAAATCATAACATTCCCTAGGATTATAAAAATCCTAATGGATCTACCACTATTGACCACAACTAGCATATACATGTACATGTACTCTAAAATACCATCCTTACCAGACCTTTAGGATCTTTCCAAGGATGATCAGTCCCCTAGGATATAAAATCCTAACTGAGCTACCCATTGTTGGTCAGGATACCATAGTGTCATCAAAATCACTCCCCCTTTCGAGGGAGGTCCTTTTAGACAATAACAAGGTTGTCTCAAAAGTGATCAAACTTTAAACAAGAGAGAGTCATAGTCAAAAAATCTGCAACCTGATCATATGTGCCAACATATTTGAGCTTTATGGCTCCCCTCTGCACCATATCACAAATGTAGTGATACTGTATTTCTATGTGCTTAGACTTGTCATGGAATACATGGTTCTCTATCATCTTTATGCAACTCTTGTTATCACATAGAATCATGGTTGTTTTCACCTCCAGATCAAATAACCTATCAACAACTTTCGAATCCATATGGATTCACAACTGGCAGAACATACATCAATGTATTCCTCTTTTGTTGTCCTGAGAGAAATACTATATTGCTTCCTACTCTTCCATGATGTCATGGATGAACCTAGATTGAAACAACATCGTGAAGTGCTCTTTCTATCGGAAACACTTCCAGCCCAATCTGAATCGGTATAACCAATCAGTATGAAATCATGATCTCCATTATAATAGAGACCAAAGTCCAATGTACCCTTACGGTATCTCATCACATGTTTTGCAGCAATAAGGAGAACACATATGGGCTCTACTAGATACTGAATCAATATGTTCGTAGAAAAACATATATCTACCATAGTGTTCATTAGATACATCAATGATCCAATGATATGTATGTATAGTGTAGCATTAGCCAATTCTGACGAAGTATCAACCATGAGCTTCAACTTTTTTTCCATGGGTGCGTTCATGGATTTACACTCCAACATATCAAACCTTTTCAACATTTCAACTTCATACTTCCCTTGGTTAAGGAATAACTTCTCTAGGATCTGCTACACCTCAAGACCTAAGAAATAACTCATTAGGCCTAGGTCTTTCATCTCAAATTCTACAACAAGCTTCTTCTTACAATCAATGATGAGAGTTTCTTCTCCAATTAAGAATAATTCATCCAGATACAACATAAATATAATAGGCTCATCATTCATGACCTTGAAGTAAAGGTTAGAATCAACTTTACTCTTGGTAAAGCCCAAGATCGTCAGGAAATTGTCAATTATTCCATACCAAGCTCTAGGAGATTTCTTCAATCCATATAGAGCCTTCTTCAACCTGAAGACATGTGTCTTATTGTATTCAAATTCAAACACTTGAGGTTGTTCTATATACACTTCTTCTTCGATGACATCATTCAAGAAGGTTCTTTTCACATTCATTTGTTGTAACTTCCACTTCATCTTAGTTGCATGGGCTATGATGGTTATTGTTATCACCAAAAACTCACTTGTAGCATTACAAAAAATGGTTGAAGAAATACATCAATCCCAACAATAAGTAGTACACCAACAACACCAAAATCCATCAAAAAGGTACAAAACTATATACTCAATTGAGAAAATAAAGTGTGCAAATTCACCAAAGGAAGCGCGTGCAGAATGTCCAGGCTATCAAAGACCTAATCGTGCATTTTACGTAGAATGCACAAGAGACGTGAGTGTCTACAAGAAAATACATGCACTTCTCATGAATGGTGCATTTATGAATCTTGGATGCCTCTCAACCACTTCTAGTCCGACCCCCAACACGATTTGACACTTAGATCTGAGCGAAATCTAGCTTGGAGGCTAGTCGAGGGCTAGGAAGTGCCCTAAAATGCTCCTTATTCACACTATGAAGTAGTTGTATCTTTCCATGAATGGACACTATAAATATGTGCCATCGGTGTGCTAGAAAAATAAGAACTTCAAGGTATTTTTATGCTGCAAGAATTATTCTTGGAGAATCCTCTTTTCTCTTTGAATCGTTCAAGCACTATAGCAAGGGTCATTCCACTCACCTCTTGAGAGGATTGGAATTGTATTTCTTCACCATTTCTAATTTACATTGAATGAATATAATATCTCCCTATTAGGGAACTCAAGAGCCCTCCCAAGGACGAAGATGGGATTCATAAGTCCCTTCCTTTCTCTACGCTACTAGCCTATCAATATATTGATCCACTGGTAGCTATATGATTGTCATTTTTTGTTTTTCATGGTTCTAGTTCTTGCAAGATTCTCTAACATATATTTTCTTTTGTTTTTATTTCTATTTCCTTGTTTCATGTGTATTTGGTTATCTAATTAACTCATAAACCTCTATCTTGTTTAGTTGACTTAACTAGGAAAGTAAGTGTTGTTTTTTTTCTCACCCCTATGACAAAACCAACACAACAGATTGGTGACCATACTAGGGATTGCAAATCAAATTCCTCCCTACTTAAGTCTTGAGAGAACTTATTTCTAATTTTTTGGATATGTAGGTACCAAAACTGACCTAATCCATTCTTCCAAATTCAGAATTCAGAGCCAAGGCAAGAGAATTTCATTTTGAAATTTCTTTCTCGACACATCATCGATAGTGTGTGGATTTCGAGGCACACGGGTGTACATTTATGCACTCTGTGATCTATGCACATGACAACCTTCATAGATATGTACATTGTGTGGATTCTACATGCTTAGCGCAAATTTTAGAACTACAACCTGCACATAAGTTCATTTTTTTCCAAATTGTAAGGATTTTTATGAGTGGTTTGAGGGCCCCTTGCCTTCATATTTTAATTTCCTGCACTTTGTAAAGAAATCACACTTCACTTAGAGTCCTTTCTCACAAGGAAGGTTAGATAACATAATCACATAGGGGTAAAAAGAATCACAATTCTTCTCTTTGATTTTGTTTCCACGTGGATGGCTCATTTGGCATTTTAAACTTTTGAGTTAAAGTTATTGCTTTTTCAAAACACAATCAATTAATTTGGGACTAGAAATAAATTTTAACTCCTAAGTAAGATCTTCCCCTACACCCAAGTGTGATCTCGGGAATCAGAAAAAGGTGGTTGGAATGAAATTTCATCTCTCTTAAAAATTATTAGGAGAGGACAAAACCCCCCTACGGTACCTCTTAGTTTTGGAAATCATCTTAAAGCTTTGTAAGGGCCCATACATTCCCACATGTTTGCAATCTTAGGATAGTTTCTAAATACTTTCTTAGTCTAGGTAGCACTCTAGGAAAGTTTAAAAGATCAAGTAACGGGCCCATACATGCCCACATGTCTACAATCCTAGGATAGTTTCAATACTTTTTCTAGTTTAGACAACATTCTAGGGAGTTTAAAGGATCAAGAAAGGACCCATATGTCTACATTTCTTTCAATATTTCACAAGGTTATACCAAAGAAACATAGTAATTTAGGTAAGAAGATTTTTAAGGACCATAGGAAGTCCACATGCTACAATATTACACTTAACTTATTAAAAAATATTTTGCGCACTTTTCACTTTCTTGCACACAAAGCCACTCATCACACACATAATTTCCATTAGAATAGTGGAGGTTGAAGTAGGATTTATTTTTAGTACTCACAAAGGAATTCAAAGGAACTCCGAAAGATATAACTACTTCTTTAGAAATTATCCACACCAATTTAATTCAAATGACGTTGGTCCATGACCCCAATATCTCAACCCACTCCATCTAAAACATTTCTAAAGACGCACTAAATTTTCCTCCACAGGAGGTGCCTAAAGAAATTTTTAGTCTAGGTAGGATCTCAGGGGTAGGAATCCAAATAACCCCCTGTTATTAGGTTCTCACACTTTGAAACAATATAAGTTGAGAATAGGGATCCTTCAAATCCTCCAAGACAAGTGTTCCTATACCATAATGTAGGGTGATACCCGTGAAGGGTCAAAGGTCGAGGTCCGGTTGTTCTGTGCATCCCTCCTTGAGTCACCCAACTATTGTGAGGGCATCCAACCCATGAACCTTTTTTTAGGACAAAAATATAAATGTTGCACTTTGACTGAGGTACTTWGTGGCCAAACATAGGATATATACCCAGGTGAAGGTTGTGGGCTGCAATCGCACCTTGATCATATTTTGTGTGGCTATTGCGAAATATCACCAGGTCTTTCAGGATATGCACCCTCGAGCCTCTAACCCTCATTATAACTAATTACATAAACCTTCACTAGTTCCCCCTCTAGTGGACTCATACCCCACTATCGAGTGCTATTGGAAGGCTCAGTGTTAATTGAGAGGAAATATGATAGGTCTTTTTAGGAAAAAATCCAACTATCCACATGCTTGTTTATTTTACAGTTGATTTATGTATGATGTTCATTTGATTACATGCAATTGTGAGTTATACTATTTTGTAAAGGTCAAAAATATAAAAATCTCTTTTATTTCTCTCTTTTCACCATTTTCACACAGTCACTTTGCTAGTCGGAACCATAGGGGAACCATAGAATCCATGTCATTATAGACGCTTCTAGAATATCCCTCCTATTCTAGGAGGAGTCCCTAGTCTCACCAACTCACCATCTCCACCATATAACACCCTTGTGAGTTTTATTCTCTTGGGATCGACCTTAATTGGTTCTACTTTGGTTCGTTCAAATACCCAAGTCAATCCATATATTGGTTCCCCTTCACAAGGAGGTAGGAGACAAACTTCTTCTCAAGGGAGAAGTAAAAACCCACCAAATCTCTCTCAAGGGATAGGTCCATTACTTACACACACAATGGCTAGAACTAATCCTCCACCAAATCCCCCTATTCCATACTTGGCATCCCTCAACATTCTTGATTTAGCCAAACTCATGAATGATCCGATCTTTCATGATGCCACTTGGCCCAATATGCCTACCAAATTACATTCATATATTCCGAAGTTTGAAGGAAAAGTAGGGGAAGATCTTTCAAATCATGTTATGACCTTCCACTTATGGTGCTCTTCAAACAACATCATGGATGATTCCAATCACTTGAGGTAAATAACTTTCACTGGTTCATCAGCCAAATGGTATGTGGACAAAATATTAGGGTCCCATGTGACCTTTGAATCATTGGCCAAGAACTTTTTTCCTTTTTCCAATTACCAGTTTGTTATGACACTCGTTTAGAACTTCTCACTGAGTTCAAACTAAGCATTGCTATCCATATCAATGACCACATTCATGAATTGCATTGACAATGTAGTTTGTGCAAAGACAAAACCACCAAATAACGTCTTGATTGGTTTCTTAAATCGCTCACTCCTGTGATTGCAAAGGATGTAGAATCCACATTTCCTCAATGAGAAGAGGAAGCCATCAACAAAGCCCAACAATTTGACCTCAAATATGCTCAATCTGGTTACTTGTACATAGTATTTCCTGATGCACTTAGACCCATACCATTTGGCTAGAACAAATCTGGGATGTCCCGTGTTGTGGATGGGTTGATTGGTTCTATGACAAATATCAATCCTTAGGACCACCCATCACCTACTTGTGGTGCAAATAAGTATCCTAAACCATATGGAGAGACGTCTTATTACCCTCCTCCCACTCACCAATATTCATATTATGTTGTTCACCCTCAACCATTGGGGAGAGCCCCACTAGTACTCCAGATTCATATGGTCTCTCAATCTAGTACAGGTCCACCCCCAACCCCCATATATAACCCAAACAGTAGTGGAAGTACTTCCATTTCTTGGTCCTCCCCAATAGGTTTCGCCTCCACCAGGACAACCACATGTTGGCGTTAACTTTTCTTAACCCTCTCCCATTCAACAGGTTCATGATTTTTAATAGTTGAATACAACAAATCCTTCTCACTAGCCGGATAATGCCAAGAATAAAGGAAAAAATTTAAACAATAACAACCCAGGACAGGAGGAAATAACCCCCAACAAAATTGTCCTGCTAGGGGAAACTAGAGTCAAGGAAACCAAAACCCCCAAAGGGGAAATAATAAAAATCAACCATGCCTAGGGAAGAACAAAAATCTTAGAACTAACTTCCCTTGTTCTCTATGTGGTGATTATGGACATTATATTCACCACTTTCCCCAAATTTCCAATTACAAATGGATAAAAGAATCCATGAAAACTAATGCAGCCCCTCGTTCTCTCCTTGGGGCTACATGACCTGCCAATCAAGGATATTTGATTCTTGGAATCAAATCAACTCTCTGAAATCTTAATGGTCTTGTTTGTGATTAAACAAAGGCCCTTTTAGTCTTTTGGTGTAGGTTCCATGGCACACGCAACCTCTCCCTTCACGTTGTTGAACTACCAGGGTTCAGGAATTGGCTCCTTTCCTATTAGCCCCTTCCTAGATATGACCTTGGTCTATGACCTCATGCAAACACGTGATTGCGGGCAGAGTCAATGGTGGTTTTGTATCAACCCTCTTTTCTCCCTACAATTCACTACCAATCACCACATGTCCTTTTGGTGATACCATGGTTTCAATTGCTATCGCTCTCAAATTTTTAAAACTTGAGCACTTTCTGGTCCCACAATTCAACATGACCATTGATATTGCAATATTTGATGAGGTCTCTTGATCAATGATCCATATCTTCTTCCTTTCCAATCAACGACTCAAATCTACCCCTTTCAAATAAATGATCATGATTTTCTTCGTGATTTAGGTTTCAAAGTTTTCAACTCTCAAACATTACCTTCTCTACAGTGACAAATCTCTTTCCACATGTCCTCTTCAAATTGACGGTTCTAGCCATTTTGGGATTTTGGACTTCAGAAATCTCAACTCTCAAACTTTGCCTTCCCCCAAATTCTATTATCCAAAGCTTGCAATATATTGACATGTGTCCCCCGAAAATCAATGGTTGTGATCCCTTTGGGTCTTTGGACTTCGAAAAACTCAACTTTCAACCTTCACTTTCCCTTAAATTGCAAGGATTTATGTTGCATGTCCTCCTAGATAGGACAACTGAGATTCACTTCAGGTCTTTACCCGAAGTCCACGGATTTTATCTGCATGTCCCCGTGAATATGACGGCTATGATTTAGTTCGGTTTTTTACCCAGAGTCCACAAATTCTCTCCACGTCCCTCTGGATCTGACGGTCCATATTAACTTCAGGTATTTACCCAGAATCCATAGATTTCTTCCATGCACCCTCTAGATCTGATGGTCTAGATTCACTTCGGGTCTTTGCCCAGAGTCTATAGATTTCTGCCATGTTCCCTATAGATCTGATGGTCAAGATTCACTTCGGACTTTGGGTTTTTGGAGTCTCAATTCTCAACTGAATCCCAAATGATTTTATCTAAAATTTTTGATCAGTCTCCGTGCATCCATCTGGATTTGATAGTCTAGATTCACTCTAGACTTTGGGTTTCAAAAGTTTTAATTCTCAACTCGAATCCTCGAAATGAATTTTCTCGAAGCCTCAAATTTTTTGACACGTAACCCCCTAGTGACCAACGACCAAGATCTATTTTCACTCTTCAACAATCTCTCCTCCTATGTGCACACAAAGGCTAAATATCATGCACTTTGCCCAGATCTGATGACCTGAAATGATGTTTCTCCCTCCTCGATGGATCTTAACCAATGACTCTCAAAACCTTAAGAACTTTGCTTCCTTTGAATATTTCTCCCACTATCTCTCCTTATACTCTTTTCACTCTTTAAAGAGTTATTTTGACACTTAGTCAAATTTTGGGTCTGTGCACTCCTTACAATAGACTCTTGTGCAATATTTAGCTTCTTGCATGCGACTGTGCACACCTTGAAGGAGTCCCTTTGCACTCCTTGAAAATGGAAACTCTACACTATCTCTTCTGAGCTTATGAGTCGAAACGGACTCAATCAATACTTACATTATATTCTCACACAAGACTTAAGTTCTTGTAAACAACTGTGCACACCTTGCAGTAGTCACTTTTCACTCTTTGCAAAGGGAAAGTTTCATGCTATCTCTCCTGAGATTTCTGAGTCGAAACAGACTTTGTGAGCACACTCCTTACAGACTATATGCACACCTTGCATGAACTTAATGAAGATAACAATTGAAACTTATCTAAGCACTTCATAGTTTCATATTATGAATAATATAATTCATTCATTCATGAAAAGAAAAATAACATGGAATTGTAAATTGTAGCAATGTCATGCATTAGATCAATTTTCCTCTGTTATATTCATTCAAAAGTAAATTTCTATAGCTATGATAAAACAACAAAAAAAATCAGCAACAACTAAATCACAACAAACTCCTACTAACTTGCAACGACGTCATTCGGGCATACAAAACCTATATTTATCTCAGAGGGTTCCTAGGGTTCCCATCGACTACTCATCTACTCAAGAGAAAAAAAATTATTACTTAATTTATGTTACATTAAAGAATAGGAGTGAAACTCCTAGATCACTCGTGATCACTCTCTGCCAAGCATTTAATCTTCTTTAGTTTTCAATCATTTCAAAAAGATTTGCAGGAAACGCAGTGGTTAATATTATGAAATAATTCGAAGGTGTGCTAAGGCACCAAGTTGTCTCTCCACGTGTTCTTTCTGATGATTCTCTTGCATAAAAAATGAAACTCCCTCTGGCACCACCAACCTCTCAACAATCCCCATAGCATTATTTGCAGCCACCACCTCTTGTCATTTTGAAAAACCCTATTCCACACCAAGGTGTGCTGAATGCCCAATAAGAGATCAAATCTACACCACCACCAATGGGGAAATATCTAAACCCAGGTCCCAATCAACCTAGAAATCCAGTCGATCGCAATATCTTCCATACCAGTGAGGAAGATACTCTTCTGCAAACACACAGCTGTCCATAGGGCCTGCCTGCTGACTCTACCCTAACCACCTCAGAAGTAGCTCCCTCTACATCTAGACAACCATTGATGATTCTCTGCCCTAACATTGAACCAAACCCCTGTATACCCCTCATGCCTTTACGATGGAATGTACATAACCCTCATGCTAGGATAGCCCATAACTACAGTCTATTCGATGACTTAGGATAGTCTCTTGCAACCATGTTTGTGTTGGAGGTCCTCCAAACTTATCCATCATAGCACAAATCCTTTCTTTCCACCTTGGGTGCAGTTGACCCAGCAGATACTCAGCTAATCACCTTTGATTTAGATAGCGGAGAACCATGCCTCCCCGCTCTGGTATTTTTTCAGATACCATTTAAGATCTATAACATCATATCTCATTGTTGCATCATCGATGAAGGTGCATCCACATGCATCATGTCCAAATTAGTATGGAAAAACCTTGACTACCCTGAGATAGTACCATCTGCCATCACCCTAAGAGATTATAACATTTTACCATCATCCCCTGAAGGGATCTTCCAAAATGTCCCTATAGAATTTGGGAGCAAACCCATCCTTATTGGCATTGAAGTTATCAATGCCCCACTTGACTACAATATCTTGTTTGGATGTAGCTACATGTATGTTATGAAGGCAGTAGCCTTTTTTGTGTTTCATACAATGATGTTCTCCCATAAAGGGAAACTCATCACCATCGACCAACTTACACATTATGAGCTTAATCATTCTTCCAAAATTGATAACATCCTCCCCCTTGTCTTCTGTAGCTTGGATGCATTTTGAGTCATCAATATTGGTCCCAAAATATTCAAGGACCCATCTAGGGGTGATTTTAAGGATGGGAATTTAATTTAAAATTTAGAAAACTTGGCAAGTATTACTAATCCTTTATATGACAACTATAAACATTTAGCGATATTTTTGTAAAAATATTCAAATTTCTAAGAATTTTATATAATTTGTATAAAATTTTGGCGAATTTTAAGGTAAAATGATTTTATCCTATAGAATTTGGGAGAATCCTTTTTTAGAATAGCGAATCCTTTTTTGGGAAAACCATGGAAAAATAGCCCATGAGTGAAATTTAGCCCCTAAAATCATCCCTCCACCCATCCTTGTTAGGGACTTATAATAGAGCACCACCTCTCCTAAACCCTTCTATTTCAGCACAAGTGTGTGTAGTTTCCTCTGACGGAATAGATATGAGAGACAATACTCCTCTCATTGAGTCCCCTCCCCACATAGAAGTTCCACCAATCATAGAATCATTACCTCAGGAATTCCTTGAAAACACCACTGCACCACTTTTCCCCGATTCCCCCCCCCAAGGGAAAATCCCAGTTTGGGAAATAGTTCCCCAGGCCATTACCCAAATCCACTTTTTCTACCCCCCACCTAGAGTCCAAGCATTCTAGGTAGCTGCTACCCTCACCCTTATCAACATGGTTCTTTCCATCCCTGTATGGTATCTCCATCCCCCCTTCATGATTCCTACACCATATCTCCCTCCTCATACAAATGGATTATCAATGCAAATCCCAGTACAGGCTCCTACCACACCACCCCCACCCCCAACTAGCAAAAAAACCACCACCATCGGGGGTAGACGAAGAAAAAATGAAACCATAGCTCCACCCTCTACCCTATCCCAACCTCCTTACACACTATGTGAAACAGAAGGAAACCCCACTAACAAATGTACTAGTCTTCTTGAGTTACGCAATCTTATCCAGCTCCCTAAAGAAACCCCATTTCTTGCCATTCCACCAATTACATCCACCGCTACTATGGAGTCCTCAACCACACACAAGAAAGGGATATGAATCAATTTTGTGTGTGCTATATGCTCAAAATATGGCCATTAAACTCATCATTCCCTATTTCTACCTCAATTCTTCCAAACATTAGCCACAATACACCACACATCTCAGATTGAGCCCTCTTAGGCACTCCCTAATGATTCTCACATTACTGACATTTTCTATATTCCATCGCCATTCCCCGAGAAAATGAGATATCATCAATAGTGTCTTGAGATTTGGTTTATTTCAATTAGGCCCTCTCACCCTATACATAATATCCCTTCTATATCCTCACCACTTGAGGACAATAACACTTACCCGTTGATAGTTCCCTCTGCCATCTCCCAGGATCCCCTGTATTCTCACATTTTCCACCACGACAAAGATAACTTGGAGGAATTGACTACCCCTAACTTCCCTTGGAATGTGATCCATCATCGAGCACTTTTCCTCTCATAAGAGATATTTCACCCTCCTGATCAAGCCTCCCTGTGCACGATCGAAACAAGGATTTTATTCCTCCAGGGCATATTGACTGGTTCAAAAACCCTATTCTTGCCCCCGATGCTTTTGAAGAAGGAAACATGGCCAACATATCCCCCACAGTCAAAATTAAAATTTCCATTAAACGAAGGATCGTATAAGAGATCATCATTGGCACTACATGCTTCCCTAAAGAAATCATTTCTTACAAAGCTCTCTTTAATGAATGTTGGGATAGTTTTTCCTGGTCATATATGAAGATGCCTATCCTCGATCCTTCTATAGTCAAACATCCAATCAACAAATGGTCGGATATCGCCCATGCTCATCAAAATCAATGCCCCCTACACCCATCCAAAGTTGCTGCTATCAAATCCAAAACTTACAATTACACTTTTTCAGGTTCATTTACCCCATTGCGTACACTTCTTGGGTCTCCAACCCCATCTCTGTTAACAAAAAACAAGGAACTATTCACATTTGTACATACTTTCATAACCTCAACCATGCTTGTCCCAAAGACAACTTCCCAACCCCTTTCATCAACCAAATAATTGATGATTGTGCCAGCCGCAAGGCACTTTCATTTATGGATGGATTCTTCTGCTACAATCAAATTCCAATCCACCCTTCAAATCAGTACAAAACCTCTTTATAACCCCTTTGAGCACCTTTTCTTATCACGTTATGAACTTTGGGGTAAAAAATGTAGGTTCTACTTCCAGTGAGCCATGACCTATGTCTTTCATGATCTTCCTTGCATCATTATCACTTACTTAGATGACCTCACTGCTTGATCTAAAAATAGAACCGAACATTTATACAACTTACACATCATTTTCCAACGATGTCACCAATATAATATCTGCTTGAACCCCCTCAAGTATGTCTTTTGCATCACTGTCTGGTGCCTCCTTGGGTTCATTGTCTCCCAACATGACATCACTATGGACCCCTCAAGGTCCAAGCTATCATAGAAATTCCACCACTTAGGACTTTATGCCAACTGTAGAGCTTGCAAGGCAAAGCCAACTTTTTATGTCGCTTTGTGATAGACTATGCCACTCATGCACATGGTTTTCTCCACTTACTACATTATGATATCCCATTTAAATGGGATGAACATGCTCAAATAGCTTTTGAATATTTAAAATAAGCCCTATCCAATTCCCCTTTGATTAGTCCCCCAGACTATGATCGTGATTACATCCTCTACTTATCAGCCTTTGTTGTTTTTGTCGCAGGAGTCCTTGTACAATTAGGGGATAATGGGTGTGAACATGTGATTTACTACATTAGTAAAAACCTTTCAAGGCCACCCTTAAGAAATATACCTCCAGCTAGTCCTCAAAAACCAAGAAAAGCAAGCATATGGTGATAATAAATTATGTTAGCACATTCAATAGCATAATCCATTAATAAACATGAAAAATACACACATGGAATAATAATTAAAATATTTGCAAGATATCAATTAGACGAGAAAAGAGTATTTCTATTAATATATGATCAACAGAAGTGAAAATGCTATAGACTTTCATGTTGGCATGGTTTAGAATCAAGAAACTAAGTTGCTTCCAACTAGGCATCCACCACTTTAGTCCTCCACCAAAGGCAAGCTCGTAAAAGAGAAACAATAAGGTTCTAAATCAATAAGGGAAGAGCTTGGGGGTTGAACACTGTGTTCAGACTTAAAGGACAAAGGGATGGAGACTCAATATGAAGTAAATAATTCCTCCCGAGTATCTTTTCTCTCAAAATAAAATTCTTTCTCCTCTTTCCATAGCTCAGAACTGGCCCATTTATATCCTTCAAAATGGAACTAAAGAGCCGAGTTGGAACTTTTCCAGTATATTGAAGGCCGAGGATTATAGATCTCCTATCGTGACATGGAAACCCAAAATTAATTTTCATTTGTTGGCACAGATCCCGAAGTACATGATTTGTAGTGTAGAAACCTACATATACCCATGTTGTATAGTAGGAAATATGCGTACATGTGGAAAAATATGTATTTTTAGCTCTGGATTTTACAAACATGGATGATAAGTCTGCATAGGGAAATGGAAAAAAGGTCTTCTATGCAAGATTGCATAGGGTGAGGAAACTCTTGCTATAATAGATGCTCCATAATTTGTGAGGTCAGAGGAGTATCTATGATGGCTAAAATACATTATAAACAACCCAAAAGTGGAGTGATGGGGAACCAACTAGAAGAACTAGTTGCTAAATTACATTTTGCATACATTGTTGCCAATAGAATTACACTATAGATCCATGTGAAAATATACCAAACAAGTGTCTGTGGCCATGAATAGGAAAATAAAAATGCAGTTATATGCCAAAAGTTGTCATTGTCCTCGCAGTCCAAAAACTGTGATATTACATTCAGCTTCAAACTACCAAGATCTAGCAAATTCCAACCCCATGCAGTACTTGGTTAGTCGACGATAGATCAATGGAAAATTTTCCCGATGGATTGTTATCCTCCAAGAATACTATCTAGAGTTATCTACTCCCAAAAGCAAGAAATATCTTGTCCTAACTGAAATCATTACGGTTGTTCCCTCAGATTCCAAAGCTTCCCCCATCAATGAGGATTTCCCCGATGAACACCTCTTCTTGATCTCCTCAAATGAACCCTGGTATGGTGACCTCCTCTTGTACCTTAGTACATAAAAATTTGGATCTCACCTCTCTTGAGATGGTCACCGATGAATTCTCCATTAGGCTCCCCAATACCTCCTCATAGGGGACATTATTTACCGACAAGGGGTCAATACCATCCTTCAGTGATGTCTTACCATCAACAAAGTCGATCGATTCTTGAATGATTTCCTGGTCTAGGTGGATATCAGTGGTCACCCATCTTTTCCAGCTGGCTCAAAACAACTTTCTAACAATTTTGATAATTTACTATTTTCAGCAGTTTTTCGGGTCCTGAACTTCCGGAGCTGTTTTGAGGCCCTAAAGAATGTTTTTTAGGGTATGTTGCATTTGCAAAATTTCATGCAACTGTTGTAGTCCTCAAATAGATATTTCCAATGGGATATCATATGCCTAAAACGAATATCATATGAAAAAGTTATGACCCCGTGAAGTTGATGTACTGACTTACCCAAACAGGGCTCACATGACTTTTGGCACTTCATCTCCTAGGATTAGGTTTTTGGATGTTTAGAGTTTTTGAAACTCATGTTTATTGTAAATAGGCCTTGAGAGACTCATTTTAATCATCTTCTTGTGAATTAGCATAGCCGTCACATCTCTTCTCAGAGATAATCCGCCACCATTCCAGTAAGCTTGTTTTCCGCTGCATTTTACAGTTTCAGCTTATTTCCTTATTGAATAGAAAACCAATTTTACTGTATCTATGTTATTCTGTGTTAAGAATCTGGTAATAATATGTATTCATTTTTTTCTGCTCATAAAATCTGGATCAGTGGTATCAGAGTGGTGTGCTCCTTATCTTCTTAATGCATGTCCCCAACGAAGTCGGAGTACAAAGAGTTGGGTCTCAGGCTTGTTTCTCTTGAGGACAAAATCTCTCGCACACCCAAGTGACCTCTCATGGAAGGAGAAAAGAAAGATGATGGGACAGGAGATCCTTTCAAACTGTTGATTGAGGAATCCTTCATGCAATAGAGGAACGAGATGATGGATAATTTCGTGCAAATCCTTCAATGACTACCAACAATCGACGCATCTTATTCGAGCAGAGGCATTGCCCCTTCAAGGTACAAATAAACTTCGATATTCCTATATTTGAAGGTCAGATAGATGCAGATGATGTAGACAAGTGGCTGAATATACTAGAAGGTTATTTTTCTGTCCATAACTTTTCAAATAGAGAAAAGATTACTTTTGTGCTCCTCAAAGTCGTTCCCCAAGTCAAAGATTGGTGGGAAACTTTCTGTGAGCAAAAGGAAATAGAGGAACCTTCATCATTTACAGTCATGGCCACCTAGGAATCCTTTAGGGATTCTATTAAGGAACAATACTACCCTTTCAGAAGTTATGATGACTTGTATACCAAATGGACCACACTACGATAGGAAAGAGACCAAGCAATGCCAAATTTCACAAATATCTTCCATACCTTGTGTACCAAGGTGGGTATCAAATATTTGGAGTGACATCTAGTGCTCAAGTATCGTGGTGCTCTACATAGATACATCTATACTGAAATGGAATTTATGGACATCTCATCCTTGGGTGCAAGCTACCGATATGCCATCAAAATTGAGCAGAAGCTCAAATAAAAGATGCGACAATTTGGGTCGGGGAACCCCTCAGAACAAAAGCCAGGAAAGGGCAGCCCCTACCCATAGAAAAAAGGAAAGAGAAAATATGGACAGTATCAGGACAACTTGTCCAATACGTAATCAAAGAAAGACATCGAAAAGACAAAGAAGGATACTAGGAAGTAGTGAGACTTCCATAAGAGCCCTTGGCATAACACTATTGATTGTCGCTCAAAGAAGATGTTGGTGGCCGAAGTGAAAGCCTCTGCATCAGATGTGGGTTTTGACTCTAAGTCAAAACCAAAAAGAGGAAGACAGATCATTGACGTGGAACCCAGTGCCACCGTTGCTACCACCAAGATCCAGCATGGTGAACCAGACGATCCAGAAGAAGGAGAGTACCTCTTCCATTCACAGATATGGGTAAAAGGCACCCCGCTGCACTTCATCGTTGATAGTGGTAGCCAGAAAAACCTCATATCAATAGAGGTCATTAAGCGGTTGGCCCTACCGACAATGCCGCACCCACAACCCTACACCATTGTATGGATTTGCCAAGGAAGTGATATCCACGTCAGCCAACAGTGTCGACTATCATACGACATCAAGCTCTTCAAAGATGAGGTATTGTGTGATGTCGATCCTCTCGAAGTTTGTGATGTTCTTTTGGGCCAACCTTATTTATGGAAACATCATGTTGTATATGATTCTAGGCCTCATAGTGTTATTATTACTTTGAACAGGAAATTGTACAGGATACCCGAGGTTTTTCCACCTAGTGATATTTCCTTGATCTCTGCTAAGCAATGTAGGAAGGTCATCTCTCAGACGGAGAAGTTTGTCTTCTTCATGATTCAATCTCAGAATGAGAGAAAAATCACATTCACATCCAAGATCTCTGTGGCTAACCTCTCCATGCAGTAGAAGCAAGTAGATAAGGTCATGGAAGAATACTTAGATATCTTCTCCTCACCTACCAGGATACCTTTGCACTACTAGGTCAAGCACCCCATCGATCTGAACCCCGACGCATTGTTTCCCAATGGGCCACT
>JASDQU010011428.1:151799-164981 GCA_032191745.1 Picea mariana | reverse complement strand
TTCAGATCTACGGATCCCCGCTAGTCTTCTGATTCCTCTTCCTTTGCAGCAATTCTCAGCAACGGATGGGAGTAGACAGGACCGCACTTGTCCTCTTTACCCAGTAGCTATAACAAGTCAGCTCCTTTTCCTCCTTCACGCCCTCGATGCAAGTCCTTTAAGGTGGATCTGGATTTCTATTCAACAGCAGTTCTGAGTAGCAACGACACAACTCACGACTCCTTCCAACGTTCTTTCTAGTGCTCTCCCACTAAATGCTTTCGCTCAAGACAATTGATGGCATTAATAGATCTTCCAATCGTGAGACCTCCTCTTGAAATTAGCTCGATTTCAACTGTGATGTGGGGATTTGTTTCTTTTTAGAAATCGTGACTCCTATAAACAAAACCTTACGGCACCCTCTCTCACGTTAGCGATCTGATCATGCAATGATTTGGCAATTGACGGTACTTTAATCTGACAACGCTTTCCCCTTTCACAGTCCGCCTCTCAAATGGATCCGTTAACAGATTCTTCCACAGTGGGCGGCTGCAAACAATAGTTTGCACAACTCCTAAGGCTTAAGCAGTAGTTCAACACTCTTACACGCAGCAGAATTAACACTCGCAAACACACACTGAAACTCATAAATTCAACACTCTCCTACTCTACATATGTACAAAAAATCGGCTCCTATGGCTCTCACATTTTTCTGGGCACTCCCGTGAGGGATTAAGCCCAACCAGGCTCTGATACCAAATTAGAGAATTGAAGAGCAACCATAGTATAGATAATTCACACAATAATATTTTGTATTACTCATTGAATCTCAATTACAATACATATAAATAGTTGGAGTCAGATCCAACTTATTCCCAACATAGATATGGAGGTTGAGAGAATATCTCAACAACTCCAACAAACCAAAACCAACTCCAAACCAATCCCTAAATTAATCATTAATTCTAATAGATCGTGTGAGAAATATTAGTATAGAATCATCTGAATTCTCGTTCTACTGAGGACAATTCTCGTTCTACTAAGGGTTGAGAGGTGTAAACCCTTCATTCTTAACTCTTTTAGAGTAGATATATACAATTTTTATTTACTTAATTTCTTATTATTATTATTTAAGAGTGACATGGGTGAGTTTCACTTTGAATTTAGGCACGGAATCACACATCTACCTAATAATATATATACATCTTCCCAACCATCATTGATAATGTTTTCACAACCACTTTACTCACCTTATAAACAAAAACATAACTACTTTTTTTATCGATGTCCATTTTTTTTTTTTTTTAATAATTTATTAACCATATATACTATGTGATTCAAGGATTTTCTAAATAAGTTAATTAATAGAACCAATATTCTTAAAAGCTGATCTTTAATTATTCTTCCATACTTCTATAGTCATGGATCATTGACATTTAGTACTTCATTAAAATTTTATCTAAAGGAAATAATTAATAC
The DNA here is from genome assembly GCA_032191745.1 of Picea mariana. Lineage (NCBI taxonomy): Eukaryota > Viridiplantae > Streptophyta > Pinopsida > Pinales > Pinaceae > Picea > Picea mariana. The sequence continues at coordinate 163,523 of JASDQU010011428.1, read as the reverse complement.
CTATACCTAGCATTTTTGGTATTCTTCGTATGATACCCTTATTTTAGACAAACATAACCCAAAAATATATATTACTAATTACTTATTTTCCTTACTTTTTTATTCAATTGATTGAGAATATAAAATCAATTCAATTATTCACATTATTACATAAATTGCATAGAAACTAGTTATTTATGCACAAGATATTGTTGGTAGTCTAAGGTATATTTTCATTTGCTAATGATTTTCACTTTGATTGAAGAGGTAGGGTATGTATATCTCCATATACTTTAGCAATCAAATCATTGCATGAAGGAGATCCCTTGTCCCACAAACAAGGGAGTCTCATACACCAATTTGACGTCTGACTTGACTGTAACCTTAAAAATACATTATTATTTTTATTATATATTGCACCTTATTATTGTAGTGCCTACGGCAGAGTATAGTGATGAGTTAGCTTTGACTATTATATTAATTCAATTTGAATTCAAAAAATTTAACCTAATGTGTCACATAAGAAACTTAAAATTTTATTTTTTAATATGTAAACAAACTTATTTTTGTTATATTTCATTTGTTAATAACTTTATAGTGTTATTGGAAACTTCACTTATTTCGAGGAGCACGCAATCGGTGGGGTATTTGATCATAGTGCCTCCGACACAAATTCTTAGGAGGCAGTATGAACAATCTTGTTGCCCTTGTTCTATATAAAGATCTATCTAGTAATACTTAAAATAGAAATAAAATAGCATTTTTCATGGTTTGTTCTCCTATACCATAGATAACACTCCCTATGATTTATTTTTTTTATCATAGAATATTCCTTCAAGATTTCCTATGCAATTAAATATGTAACTTACATTTGTAATAATGTAGAATATTTATACATAGTGTGTTTTCTTTTCCTTGATATATGCTTTTCAACACTTACTCTATCGAGAAAAAATAGATGACGGGTCATTCTTTTCAACAAAATGTTCTTATTGTCTCCAATATTTAACACATACATGTACTGACGTAGACATTTTCCTTATACAAGCATGCAAGCTCATTAGGCTCTAGTGTGGTAACCCTACTTTGATACTATATGTAATACCCCTCTAAGTTAACTCTAATTTAACTCCATTTCGAATATTTTTTTTACGTCAACATTATTTAAGAATTTGCAAGGAAACTATATGAAATTCGACAATTACGAAATTTGTCAAATAGTCAAAATAAAATAACATTGTTCATGGTTTATTCTCCTGGACCATAAATAACACTCCCTATAATATTTTTTTTTTTATCATGGAATATTCTTTCAGAATTTCCTATGCAATTAAATATATAACTTACATTAAAATATTTATACAATATGTGTCTTCTTTCACTTGATATATGCTTTTCAACAATTACTCTATAAAGAAAAAAATAGATGTTAAGTCATTCTTTTCAACCAAATGTGCTTATTGTCTCTAATATTTAACACATACACGTAATAGCGTAAACATTTTCCTTATACAAGCATGGCTCATTAGACTCTATTGCGGTAAACCTACTTTGATACTATATGTAATACCCCTCTAAATTAACTTCAATTCGAATATATTTTTTGATGTCAACATTATGGAATTCGACAATGAAATAATTTGTCGAATAGTCGACGAGTTTCGCTAACTTATGCATGGATGCATAATCTATTCGTCAATCTTACATGTTAGAAAATATCATCAAATCTATTTATATTATTATAACATTAAACAATAGTTTTGTAAGCTTTCAGATGGTTACAAAATAAGGTAATAAACATTGGACAGGCTTGTGCAAGGTTGCACATAAGTTTGTTTATCTATTTATTTTCTAGATTTATTTTAAGGACTGGTTAAGATAATCAACTATTCCTACCTTTATACTTATGCACGATTACCCAAGTGAGATTGTGCAAATAATTTAATCTAACTCTTTTGAAAGGAAAGGGTAATATAACCAATTTGTTCCAAAAAAAAATTAACGTAATTCAACATGATATGTACTTCCAACGGAGTGTAATGAAATTTAATCTAAAATTTATTTTTAAGAAAGATATAATATTTTTTTTTCATATATATATATATATATATATACAACTTGAGTGTAAGGATATTTAAACACCTAGGAGTTAGTTAAGATTTACTTGGTTTAATGTGTCGTTAGGTAATAATGTTTTTCTTAGTGTGTTTCTTTAGTATGCATTAGTAGGTTATTGTAGTTAGGAAATCTGACGGTCACGATATGTTCCCAATATAGAGTGATCTAAGGGTTCATATTGTTCTCGATCTTAATGACTACATTGATCCATGACTTAACACCTGATTTGTCCATGATATCTATTTAAAGAGCATGGAGGGTCATTTTCTGATGATCAATTGTGAGAAAGTGTCCTGTAAAATATCTATGTAATCTTTTTCTTTTGCATTAATAAACTCCTCCAAATGGTTGTGTTGGTTGGGGCTATGGATGTTTCCCCGTAGGGGTTTTACCACATCAAAACATTAGTGTGTTGATCTTTGATCTAGTTGTTTGAGTGGTTACTGAAGGTGTTCATCCTCTGCTAGAATACATGTGTTGTCAAACATGGTATCAGAGCATGTTTGAAGACCATGTCCCGTTGTAGATCAAGATCACGAAGATGAGATGCCATATCTCTGGTTTCTGCCATATTCGTACATTTGAGGGCTGAAAGGATTGTTCCATTTCTTTCGGAGCACTCGTTTTAGTCAAGAATATTTTTTGCTTCACTCGAAAATGTTTCTGTTTTCCCAAGATACGACCATTTCAGTCAGATCCGGAGGTATAGAGCCTGACTACACTCTTTTTAAATTTTTGTAGAGTATTATTTCAGTTTTATATAGCTTTTTTTTTCTTTCCTGGGTTGCTACTCCTTTATATCCACGTATTCTCTTTTCCCTACACCCTATGCGATTTCAACAAATCAGAAACATATATGAAAAGGTGATTTTTTCGGGTAATCTAGCCAAGATCTAACCCTTGTTGTCATCGAGAAGAAAAAAAAAATCTTCTGTGAAAATAGTTGTTTATGAGTACGCTCTCCAAGGCCATCTTCAACAACAACAACACCCCTTGTCCTTCTTCTAAATAATACAATATGTTTTGCTAACTCACTTGGTTAAAAGTTGCTTTATTAAGAGGTCTTGAGTTCAAGTCTATTTTTTGTTACTTTTTTTGAAAAAGTTCATGCATTCATTATAAAGTGTATTTCACTTCAAGTATAAAAGTGAATCACTATAAGTAGTTTTAATATTTTATTTTAAAGTTATTTATTTTGCATGCAACTTTCTTTTATAAAGTAACTTCAATGTAAAAGTGATCCCCACTTCTTTTTATAAAAATGGGCCACTTCATAAAGCAACATATTTGTAAAAGTGGGGTTGTTTGGAGGGGTATCACCATGTGGAACAAATTCTACTCACCACATGGATTTTTGGTTACCGTTTATGTTTTTTGTTAAAAGGGAATAACTTTCACATCCGAAGTCCGTTTTCAATGTCATTTTTGTTAAAACCTCCTCATTTTTCAAAATATTTCCATCCAGATCATTGTTTTAAGTTTTTAAATCAATATTATCTACATATTTAATATATCTTCTTTTAGTGATATTTTTCTTTCCAATACAAACTACTTCTAATGTAAATCCCATATGAAGGATTTATTAATAAGTAAAGGTTTGTAGCGGATTACCTTGGGAAAGGAAAAAAAACCCACTAATGATGAAAATAAATTCAAATGGGATAATAGGAATGACGAAGAACCTCGAATGAATTAAACTTCCATCTCTCCTGATTTAAGGATCCACCTTCAATAAATTGATGACCTCGATGAAGCTTGGGAAAAACTTGAATATGTGTTTGGTAAACACAATATTATTCGAGCACATCAGTTAGAAAATCGGATATTGATTTTAAGTCCAAATGATTTTTCCTACATTGAATACTATCGCTCTAACTTTATAACACTTAGAATTTTATGTGAAGAGTCTAGCATAAATCTAGAGGAAGAGCGTTGCATCTATATTATTCTTTCTAAGCTAGGTAATCCATATTCTATGTTTGTATCTACCTTTTATGCCATGAGAGAGGATCTAGGAAAATATTATGAAAAACCCACTCTTGAGTCCTTCTGTGATGATTTTATTAGAGAGAAAGATAAGCTTGTACAACTTAGAGTGATCAACACTACAAGTACCTAAAATAAAGCCTTATTATCCCAGTAGAAAGATAAACCAAAGAAGCCAAAGAGGTAACATCCTCGCCACAACAAGAAGAAAAACAAGGGTCCCAAACCCACTCAGACAACTTCAACTCATAATGGTGACAAAGGAGAAAAATCTTAAAATAAGAAGAATGAAAAAAATTGTAACTTTTGTGGGAAATATGGTCATGATGAGTCCTAATGTTTGAATAAGATGACATATTTAGAAGCAACGATGAAGAATCACAACACGAGTATTGATTCTACTATTTCTTCTTCTTCTCATGGACATGCACTTTTTTCTTCTGGATTATCCTTCAGTGGAACTTCTAAATCTTCTTCTAATGAGTGGCTTATTGAATCTGGATCATCTTATCATATGGCTAATGAGAAAGCCATATTTTCCACTCTAAATGAATGTAAAACCAATAAAATATTTGTTGGTGATGATAAATCTCTTAGTGTTGTAGGATCTGGAACAGTTCAAGTAGATAATGGTCATTTCAATTATGTATTATGTGTTCCAAGTCTTTCCTGTAACCTTCTATCAGTATATCAAATCACTCATTTAGGTGAAGGTAAAACCATAGATTTTTCACCTCACCAAGTTGTAATCAAGGATCTCAAAGATCCTCAACATGTTCTTGCAACTGAAATTGTTTATGATATTACCAGGTCGTATAAGTTTGAAAATTTTGGGTCATCATCTTTTCCATCAATTTTTGTTGCTCATAGCAATGACTTGAGCAAAGTTTGGCATGAGCAGTTTGGTCATCTAAACTATCACTGATTACAAAAACTATGTACTCAATAGATTATGATTGGTCTTCCTCTTGTTTCATGAAGAGATGGTGTTTGTGCCGGGTTTTTTCTTAGCAAACATCATCGGGACAATTTTGACAAATGTGCCTCTTGGCATACCTCAAGCCCTTTATAGCTTGTTCATAGTGACTTGTGTAGTCCACTTTCTTCTCCTTATTTTTCTCGTGCAAGTATTTATTAACTTTCAATGATGACTTTTGGGTTTACTTCTTAAAACTTAGGAGACAATTTTTTGACAATCTTTTGTCCTTCAAGGCCCTTGTGGAAAAGAAAGAATTGCACATTAAAATAAATGAATATTTTATGATCCAATCTAAGTTATCAAGTATAAAATATTGAGCTGAAGCCATCAACTGTGCAAATTACATAGTAAATCACACTCCCACAATGGATATTTAAAATATAACATCAAAATAAGCTTGGACTAAAATTAAACCAGATGTAAGTCTCTTCCATGTATTTGACAGTATAACATGGGATCCCATTCCTGATGAAAAAAGAAAAGCATTGTAGCCTAAAAGTGAGAAGTGTATACTTGTTGGTTATTATGAAGATGTCAAAGTTTACATACTTCTTCAACCACATTGTAATTAAATTATTATTAGAAGAGATATTAAATTTGATGAAAATCTCTTGGCTTGCGAGCCTAATTTGACAATTGTTCCTTCTTCGACCTGCAATCCATCTTCGGTGTTTGTGTCTTATTTTGTTCCTATGGTGGTTTCTTCTTCATATGATGACAGTAAGGATGAAAATCCACCTCTGCTTTCTCACGTTCCTCTAGATGAGTCCATTGAACTTGAACCAACACCAACACCACTGCTTCCTACATGGGCTCATTCAAGATGAGAAGCAGTCGGCAATATTGTCGGTGATCCTTTAGATCAACATCGTACACGTTCTCCGTTCCAATGATACTCTTATATTTTGGATCAATTTTTAGATACTCATGATCTAGAGACATTTGTAGAAGATTCAAGTCATCCATATTGGGATACAACAATGAATCAAGAGTATCATTCTTTAATGGAAAATGGTAGTTGGGATCTTGTACCTCTTCCAAAGGGAAGAAAATGTGTCATATGTAAATGGGTCTACAGAACTATGCATACATCATATGAAAGTGTTGAAAGGCACAAAGATCGGTTAGTTTCCAAAGGTTTTTCCCAAGTTGAAGGAATTGACTATAATGAAACATTTTCTCCAATAGCCAAAATAAATTCCATTCGTCTTGTTCTTTCCCTTGCTACCTCACATAAATGGTAGGTCCATTAGATGGATTAAATCCTCCTTATTGCATGGGGATTTGCAAGAATAAATATACATGGAACAACCTCCTAGATATGTACATAATTACTCTAGTCTTGTTTGTCTCCCTAAGAAATCTGTTTATGGGCTTAAGCAAGATCCCTAAGATTTGTATGCCAAAATGGACATCTTTCTTATTGACACTTGATTTTGTAGATTCAATTATGATCCTAATGTATATACCAAGAAAGTAGGAAGCCATATCATAATCTTTTTCCTTTGTGTTGATGACCTTATCCTTACTGGTAGTGACTCAAAAATTTTAAAACCTGTGAAAACCATCCTTAAGAATAAATTTGAAATGGAAGACTTAGGTTTTTTGCACTATTTCCTTGGCCTCCAAGTTTATCTAACCAATGAATGAATTTATCTTTCCCATTATAAGTATGCTTGTGACCTTATTCATTTATTTCACATGGAATATTGTAAACCATCCCCTTCTTGCTTCCAGTCTGGAGTCAAGCTTGTTTCCACCTATACTTCTCTTGAATTTTATGCCACCTTGTACCCTCAGTTAGTTTGTAGCCTCTTATAATTGACTCATACATGTCCGAATATTTCCTTTGTTTTTGGTATTATTTCTCGTTATATTAAAACACCCCATGAATTCCATTGGAAATAAACTAAAAGGATACTTCTATATTTCCGGTGTACAATTTAGTTTGGGATACATTACAGTTTAGGGGGGACTCCTTTATTGGTTGGTTTCACTAATTCAAATTGGGTTGAGGACCCTAATGACCAGAAGTCTACTAAAGGTTATCTTTTCAACCTTGGTTCAAGACCTATCACTTGGGCCTATAAGAAACAACAATATATTGCACTTTCTCCAACAAAAACTGAGTATCGAGCAACAATTAATGAACAATTATAGCATTAATTATTCATCAACATCATATTCACTTAATTAAATCATTTTCACATTTTAATCCAGTATATCCAAATAAAATTGAGTCTGCATGTCATATTAGCATTTATTAATGGGTTCATTTGCAAACAAACCCTCTCAAAGAATAAGTTTGGCTTTGTAAAAGTATTCAAATAACATGGGGCACTACACAATGATTTCCTTGAAACAAATTGAATACAATTTCACCACCATTACCAATGTAGATCTAAATTATTCTAAATATAGAAGGATAGGTTGAGAGAATATATCAACCATATAATATCTCACGCAACAAATTTCTAATCTATAGGATATTCTATCCACATGTGGAATCAATTTCTCTACTCTATACACTGACATTTCTTCAAGATAAACATAATCTTTAACAAAAAAATCATAATGATAACATATATTGTTTGCATTAAAATATTTAGTCATTTTTATTAAAAAGGTAAAGGTATGGTTGTCCACCACTATATTTCATAGAACAATCCTATATTTCATAGAAGGTATGGTTGTCCAGCACTAAAAAGGTAAAGGTATGGTTGTCCACTAGTATACTTCTCATGTTTTTATCTTCATATGAATTGAAGTTTTTGCAATACCTTTATCTCCATATGAATTATAGGTTTGTTTTCTCTTAAATATATTTTCACCGACTTCAGATCAAGATTAGCACTTGTAAGTGACAAACCCAAACCATAGAAGGTGAATTTACATATTTGATTTAAATTTTTGTAGCATTTTCTATCTATTTTTTATTTAAGAAAATCTTGAATCCTTGTATCCTTTAGAAGGCTTCCAAGTTACCTTGATATTTTTTCATGTTTGGAATTAATGGTACTCATTATATATTCACTCTTACAAAATAGGTAATTTGTAACTAAATGACCAAAAAAGTTAGTCGCAAAAATTTTATACTACCAAATTTGAGTTATTTTAAGTGAGACAACTAAAAAATGACTAACTTAAACGACCAATTTAGTTCAAGAACAAAAACTACGACTAGATAACAACTACATGAATACGCATTAGTATTATTTATGTCGATAACTTGACATAATCACATAACTTGCATTCACTCATGCTTAGGAAATTGCAATTCACATTTCACCCTTACCTAATTTCAACCACCATAGGAAACATATATTGTTATCAATTCTCAAATATTTATATTATTTGATCCAAGTTAATTCAACTAACATCAAATATTAATATTATTGGATAAAGTGGTTGAAAATTTTATATTTCGTCTTCAATCAACATTGTACATACATCATATAACTCAACATCACCAAATTGATGTTTTTTGACATTTATACCCATAACTAATTTGAAATGGGATATTAAGGGACTATGCCACATTGACAATATATTTACCCTACCACTCCATATTCATGTCTTTAACCCATAAATAGAAAACAAATATTAATTATTCTTAACATATATACTTACATTGTACTTATTATAAAAGTTATAATATTAGATATTATTAAGTTAATACATTGATATACATATAGGCTATAATAATATATTATTAAGCATAGAGGGGATTTCGCAGTGAAACATATTAGATATCATTTTCGGGATTAATTGCGTAGAGTAAGTAATTAATCTATGACCCATATCCATGAGTATTAGTTGCAACTCACCAATAATTCTCATGATTTGAATAATTCTCATGGTTGCCGAAAATGATATCTAATATCTTGCACTGCTAAAGCCCCTCTATGATTAAATATAAGAGTGAAGAGATCTCTAACTGGATAGTTCATAAGGCACAATACTTGCTAAGGTTTTGCAAATTGGGTAGCAAGCTAAGTGGGCTTGATTGTGGGGAAAACTCCATAGTTAAGCGCACTTGAGCCAGAGGAATCTTGGGATGGGTGACCACCTGAAATGTCCTGGTTTCCGGGTTCAAGCCCCAGAAGTGATGATTGATGCTATGTTATTCATTTCGTTGGGTTCAATCCCACTTCTTCACCCCTGTGAGCATCACCCAATGCAATGGGTGCTAAGTGGATTATTCAAATCATGAGAATTATTGGTTAGTTGCGACTAATACTCATGGATATGGGTCATATATTAATGACTTACTCTACAGGTGCAGGAGGGGTGATGTATGGCCCTAGACAAAATCAAGTCCTAGACTTTTCCTAGAACTTGGGCAAGAATTCAAACAATATAGTTGAATCTTATGTGGTTTACCAAGGGATGTTGTTAATAGAGGAACATCAGCTAAACCATATAAAAATAGTGGGTGATTAAAAAAACATCATCCAATATTTTGTTTTGGGAACTAATCCTAAAGATACAAAACTTAAGAGAATTATTGACAGAACAAAGCTACATTAGACTACCACTCACGCTCAATTCTTTAAGATTCTGAGAGGGAATAATTAGGATGCCGATAGGATGGATAATAGGGAAATTGGCATGCCCCCTGACTCCTTGTACGTCTAAGGGTGGGTTTCCTTTGTAGCAGGGATGATTTTAAGGACGGAAATTTATTTTAAAATGTAGAAATCTTGGAGAATATTAATAATCCTTCATATGTCAACTATAAATGTTTGGCGATATTTTTTTAGAAATATTCAAATTTCTAAGTATTCTATATAGTTTTTATAAAATTTTGGTGATTTTTAAGGTAACATAATTTTATCCTGTAGAATTTGGGCGAATCATTTTTAAAATAGCGAATCTCATTTTTGGAAAAAACATGGAAAATCAGCCCATGAGCGAAATTTAGCCCCTAAAATCATCCCTTCTTTGTAGAACATACCTAATGGAAAAGACCTTATTGAAAAAGTGGGCCATCTGGGCCCACTTCACACAAGGGGAGACACTCGAATTTAACATGCAATGAGGGGATAGTCATACATGGGGTAGGAGTGATAGTACCACCACCATATCCAGGCTTGGGGGATGTGTTGGCTGCACTTGCTGATGGTATCATCATTGGAATTGAGTAGAGAGGTTCTCTGATTCATGAGTACTTATTCCCGTGGGACTTTATTGTAGAAAGTACTTAGCAATTCCAGCCCATCTCTAGAGATGATGGATTTGATGATGAGAGAAAAGGTTGCAATCATGAATGGGAGTGAGGTGAATTGGATAGTAGAGGCTATGATCTCTTCGTTAGGACTTCTGGTGCATGGGAAGATATTCAAAAGTCCAAATTCATGCATGCCCGCTTCTCGAGGTTCTATTAAGGATATGAGAATTCCACTGTAGGTTATTATCAAGGAGCGAGAAGTAGAAAATCTATCAGTTGGTCGGGAATTTCATCATTTGGCCTATCTTTGGGGAGTTTTTGAAATCCATTGGTGGAGTGAAGAATTGGGTACCTAGTGGTTAGGTGCAGGACCTCATTTTTATCTTTTGATTTCTCTTTGGTTGAAGTATAGCTTCGTGTGAAGTAAATTGGATGAAGTGCAAGGAATTAATACGAAGATAATAGTTGTTACTCTATCAATTGGAGTGGAATTCCTCAGTTTAGTCTATCTTTGGAGATTTCATAAGATTTTGTGGTCGCTTGTGATGGTGGTTTTCTAGTGTCTTGGTGAAGGGGAATTTCTTTCTCTGCTTCCACTCGACTCCCAGAAAAAACATTTGGTCAATTTCTTGGTTAGTCTCCTTGGTCTCCTTTTCATTTCGGTTGGCTTATAGTTAGAAATTTTTTGTATGTCTAATTTCTCTGTTTGTGAAATAAGAGGGTGCTTAGGGAAGTGACTCATTGCTTGTGCTTCCTGGAATCTAAGATTTAAATTTAATATTAGTTTGGATCTGGTAATTTTGGTTGGTTTCTATCCTATGGATAATTTGTCAATTATAGAAATCAACCCCTATTCTCAATTTCTCAAAATGGAAAATGGGAACGAGCCACAAAAATCACGGGAAATAGAAGATGATGAGATGTTAGAGGACAATTTTACTTTCACCCACTGACTCTCTCTCAAAGTGTACTCTCACAGTTTCACACTATCCTTTGATCTTGAAACTATGGTCCAACATAGAATGCTCATCGGACAACTCCAGGGTGAAGTGGACTTTCTCCGTAGAGAGGGAGAGTCTTTGCAAATTCAATTGGATGAAAGGGTTTCATCCTCAAAGTCCTCTTTCTAGAAACAAGAAAAATAATAACACGACCGACCTGAGGACAATTCAAATATGATTCCACCTTAGTTGAATGTGGTTGTGACACTATCAACAGAAGAATTCATAAAATCATAGATCTAGTCTAGCAATTCAATACTTTTGCAAAGTTATGTTTTGTGTACGGTAAATCCCTATGATCTATGAATATTTTGGATTTATTAAAGCATGATAAACACTATAAGACTAGTATCTATATCAATGTAAAATATAGTAATATCACACTATATTTATTTCTTACCAACACTTTCTTTTGTACTCAATGGCCTTGGTCGCGCCTTTTTTGAATAAAATTTTTACCAGTTTGTGTTTTTTTTTTTTTTTTTTTTTTT
>JASDQU010011428.1:123435-151515 GCA_032191745.1 Picea mariana | reverse complement strand
CAATGAGGAACAAGGGTTGTAGTATGAAGGGGTGGGACGTGGGAAGCAATGTGAGTTGGGAGATCTACCTATGGGGGAATTTTCAAGTTGTAAAGAGAAGTGAGGTATTTTGGAGAGAGAATGCTAAGGAAAATTGCATTGAATTGATGGCATGTAAGTGGAGGGATCCATATCTAAGTCACAGGAGGAAGGAATAGAAGAATATGGGGTAAGAACCGGGTTTGACCAAACAAGTGGAATATTGGCTTGAAACCTTGAGTTTGAAATGGGTGAACTAGCAATAGGAACCTATTCAATAATTGGAGTGGAGGAGAAAGAATTTGTATGGAGATGAGCAAAAGTTGAGACAAGTTGAAGGGAAGGCACACATGTAGAGATAGGTTTTGATTTTCAAAACTTGGTGGGAGGTGGCATCCTAGCTATATGAGGTAGAGTGAGAGTGACTAAATAGACTGATGATGACACCTCATATTGAGATGAAATGAATGAATAAAAAAATGAAAGATTTGTATTCTATGTGATCAACCAAATGGGAAAATATTCACAATTAGACAGGTTTGATGTCATTGTGTGAAGAAATATTTTCATTACTGAAGCTTTTTTATTCTCTTTGGGAACATAATTTCTTTATTCTACCCTTATTTAATATTCCTTCGTAAGTGAGAAAATAATTCTAAGATGCCATCAAAATGGATCAACACCATGTTACAGTGGAATCATAGTTATCATATTACATTCATCGATTATGTGATATGAAACTTCATAAGCAAGAATAAAATATATATCTCATGTTACTACACTTAGGATTTCAATATTGCATAAATTTTGTACTCCTCTTAATGTTGGTTTTGCCCATTACACAAAATTTTCATCTATTGTTGTTGTTGATACTCAATACGATTCCATATCCACACCAAAGTGGGAATTAGATGGTTTCAAATTGGAAAAAAATGTAGCTATGGTTATCCTATCAAAAAGGTTGGACACCAATTTTTATTCTGCAATGTTGGAGACATGTCAAGATGTTTAGAACCAAATTTTATCACAATATCACTATGGTAACTAAACTTTTTGTGTTAGAATATTATAGTGAATAGAGGTTCTCTAAGTTGTGAGAACCCAAAAAGTACATTTAAGTTGTCTCATCAAGAGATTAAGTCCCATGCATTGATCAAGATCTAGATCTAATGGCTGAGATTATTTCCCATCTTTTCACATGGATCAACTTCAAGTATAAAAATATGCTTGAGATTGCTATTGAGCATGAATCAATTTGTCAAGGAAAAAAATTTTCTGCTAAAGGTAAGCCGAGTTAGGGACAAAATTGAAGAGAAGAGGTTGAGTTAGGGTCGAGACCTCAACATACAAGGCCATTAACCGTACATCCTACAACTAGTATGACTTGATTCGTACATCCAAAAGAGGAATACGTCTGAAGAACTCACTCAATGAGAAGTACAAACTGATCCATACAGCAGAAAAGAAAGCACTATTGATTTGTATTGTCAAGAAAAAGAAGGGACTCGATCCGTACATCTGGAGGGACATGGAGTTGGTTTGTACTTGTCGAAATATGATTAAGGAGGATTATTCAATACCCGAGATAACATATCTTCTTCCCTGTACTATTATTCTCAAAATAAATAATATAACCAGAAGAAGTTAGCTGGGTAAAAATATTTGTTCTCATGTGGCTTCTCTTTATTCCAAATATTGTGTTTATTTGTAGCATAAATGTGCATTTTCATATCATTGAGTTTGTTGGGATATCTATGATTTTGTGCTATAAGTTTTACATGGTATTATAGCACATGATATGAGAAACCTAACTTCACTATTGAGTTGGAATGGTAGACAACAATTGTAGGGCTTGTCTATTGAGTACTCAAACCAAAGAGCTATGGTATATTGATAGTGGAGAATCCAGTCATATGACTAGTCATAAACATGATTTCAGTAATCTTGAAGAAAATGGTTTTGACTATGAGATTCTTATGGGATATGACTTTGCATATCATCCAAAAAGGATATGAGCTATAAAGTTTGAGATGGACTCAAGAAAACATCTCTACCTTTCAAATGTTCTTTATGTCCTTGGATTAAAGAAAAATATGGTCTCGGTATATTCTTTAGAATACAAGGGATATGAAGTATCATTCAATGATAAAAGGGCTTATATCAAGCCTAATAATATGAGAAAACAACATGAACAATTCATTGGGATAATAAAGGATAAATTGTGCATGCTTCAGTTTGATCCACATTATGCTCTAGCCAGTAGCAGTGGTAGTAGAGATAGTGAACTATGGAATAGGAGGATGGATCATATTGGTCGTGGGGCCCTTAATATTTTGGGTAAGATTCTGACAAAAATTCCTCCATTCAGTATAGATCATCATGCGGTATGCAAAGGATTTGTGTTCTAGGGAAATATATGAGAGCATCATTTCCTAAAAGTGATCATTGGTCCAAAGGAATTTTGGATCTAATCCATTCTGATATATGTGGCCCCATGACATCTCTCTCTATAGGGGGAAAGTTAAGATATTACATTAGCTTCATAGATGACTTCTCAAGAAAAACCTGGATTTATTTTCTGAAAGGAAAAACCTCAAAAGAGGTTCTCATAATGTTTCAAGAGTTTAATGCTATCGTTGAAAATCAAACTAGGAAGAAGATAAAATTCCTCAAATCATACAATGGAGGAGAATACACATCTCATTCCTTCAATAAATTTGGTGTAAAAGTGAGAATTAAGAGGGTGTTAACAGTTCCACACACTCCTCAACAGAATGGAGTTTCAAAAAGGAAGAATAGAGAAATTATAGGGGAAGCAAAGGAAATTTTTCATGATCAGGATATTCAAAGGTTCCTTTGGGAATAATCTTGTAACACTACAATATATCTTCCAAACAAGGGTCCTCAAGGAGTATTAGGAAATGTAACTCCAGAAGAATCCGTCATCGGGAAGAAACCTGACATTACACATATACATATCTTTCAATGTCTTGTCTATTGTAATATTCTTGAGAATCAACATACTAGGTTGGATCCCACGAAAGAAAGAGGGATTCTTGTTGGGTACAATGAAACTTACAACACCTAGAGTGTGTAAATTCCATATACCAGGAAAACAATGGAAAGAAGGAATGCCAAATTTGAAGAAGAAAGATATTTCTGCAAGTCTTTTAGGGATGATGACTGTATTGAAACATAAAATTCTCAGCAGGAGGAAGTATCATCTCCTTGGTCTACAAAATATCCTATTGAGGGATAGAATAAAAAATGTGTGGAAGATCATTTTGAATCCTCCCTGAAAAGAAAACCAAATTGGAAAGAACAATTGTTGAAAGACTCCAGTGAACAAGTAAAATCCCAAAGGACTTCGATAAGAACAAGTAAACCTCCTCAGAGATACTCATGATATAATACACTTATGCGTCATATTATTGAGTCTAAACTTACCAACTTTGAGGGATCTGTCAAGAAGAAACTATGGAAAGATCCTATAGTAGAATAATATGCCTCAATAATGAAAAATGAAGTATGGGAACTTGTTCCAAGACTGAAAGGGAAGTCTGTGGTTGTTGGGTTGTTATATTATTTGCAATTAAAGTCTAGTCAATGTGTATCAACTAGAGATATAAGTTGAGGTACATTGACAGCAGGTCGAGGGTCGAGGTAGATAGACAATAAGTAAAAGGTCGAGGTTGGTCGACCAGGTAAAGTTGAAGTCAAAAGTCAAGGTGGTTTGACATGGTAAAGGAATCAATATCAAGTTGAAGAGGTCCAAAAAAAAGAGGCCAACAGGTGGGCATGTGATGACCACCTGAAGACGGAATGAAGGTCGATTGGTAATCCAACTTGGAGTCGATTGTAATAGAATCCTGAGATTCACAGGATTTGTATCCAATGATCTGCATGGATCTGTAACCATTTTTGGGAACCATGTATTGAGGGTTTTTCCTATTGTAAATCCTATAAAGAGGCATGTTGTAAGGACATAAAGGATAATAAATGAATCTTAATATAGCCAATCTTTAGAGAAATATTTAGATGTAGGTTGTTGGTCATGCATATGTAAGCCATATTAGCTACAGGGTTGTTCTTGCATAAGAAATAGGGTATGATGTCGATTGTGTATTAGGTGTGAACCAAGGTTAGACATGTAACCTTTTATTCATATTGAATAAGACAACATGAGAGAATAACACTCAAGGAATGTTGGCTTTCCTGGTTTGGGATTCCAGGGTAAAATATTTGTGTACTATGTGATTGCATTGTCATTTACGTTCTAGATCAAATTTCTCTTCTATGATACCACTTGTAAAGAAATGAGACACACTTTCATACTAAAACTATCATAAGAGAAGAAGAATTTAACAAGAACGCAAATGATAAAGAAATCACACAGTACTCAAAGATTTTACCCTGGAAACCCTAAACCGAGAAAATGAGCATTCAATGAGCGTTATGGACTTTTGTTGTCTTATTGAATATAAATAAAAGGTTACATGTCTAACATTGGTCCACACCTAATAGAAAATCGATATCATACCCTATTTATTATGCAAGAACAACCTTGTAGCCAATCTAGGTTACATATGCATTACCAACAACCTACATCTAAAGTTTTCTCTAAATACTGGTTATCTTACACTTCATTTATTAGAATTTATGACTTTAAAAAATGCCTCTTTATAGGATTTACAGCAAGGAAAACCCTAAATACATGGTTCCCAGAAATGTTTACAAATCCATGCATATCATTGGATAGAAATCCTACGAATCTGAGGATTCTGTTATAGTCGACTCCAAGACAGATTACCAATCAGCTTTAATTCAGTCTTTAGTTGGTTTCCACAAACCCACCTGGCAACCTCTTATCACTTAAACTCTTCGACTTGATTTTGGTTCCTTTACCATGTTGAACTACCTCAACCTTCGAATTTGACTTTACCCATTCGATTAACCTTGACATTCAATTTGTTATTGATCTACCTCAATCCTCGACCTGTTATCAGTCCACCTCAACTTCGACTATTAGTCGATCCACATTGACTAGAATTTCACTACAAAGAATATAAAAGCATGACATTATCCCACTTTTTGTATTCTTTTTTGAAACCAAGAGATTCATAAAATTTCATTCACAGACCCTGGGAAACAATGCCCATTGCCTCTCTTCACCAGGAGAAATTCACAAAACTCACAGAATTGGTAAATGAGTCTGATATGCCGTCTAATGTGCAGACTTTATTCCACTAGGAAACTTGACTAAATCCCATGTATCATTCTTGTGAAAGGATTCCATCTCTTCGACCATGGTGTCCTTCCATATTTTACCCTTCGCTGAGTCAACTGCCTCACCGAATGACTTGGGCTCTTTGTCGATGGAAGTCAATACGAATGCAGGACAAAACTCGAGAGGAATATAAATTTAGACTGGTTTTCTTACTCTTTTTTACATGCTTACCACCAGAGTTTGTTGTTCCACCTCTTCCTCTGATTCAGTCAACTCATTTGACTCATCTTCTTCGTACCTTAGTTCAAATCACACCATCTCATGATTATTGTCAATCTCAACAATTTCTTCAGGCTCGAACTTCCCTCTGGCTTCTCTGAAGACCACATATTGATAGTAAAATTTTATCCTTGATGCAATATACTAGAGCTTATATCATTTCATTCCTTCTTTGTACCCAATGAAAATACATTTGACTTCCTTCTTGTCCATCTTGTTCCTCCTTTCCTTGGGAATATGCAAAAATTCATCACAACCAAATACTTTGAGATGTTAAAACAAAGGCTTCTTACCTGACCATACCTCATCTGGATTCATGTCAACTAGCGCCAACGAAGGACACATAATCACCATATATCTTGTAGTGTTGACTGCTTCCGCCCAAAATTCTTGTGCGAGCCTAGCACCACTGAGCATGCTCCTTGCCTTTTATATCAATGTTATGTTTATTCTCTTGGCAACTCAATTTTTTTGTTGGCTATATGGTGTGGTATTCACCACCGTTTTTAGTTATCAACACCTTAATATTCTTATATTTCTTGTTTTATACAAGATCTTTAAACTCTTTAAATTTCTCGAAAACCTTTCATTTCTTCCTTAGGAAATATATCCATGTCTTTGTAGAAAAGTCATCTATGAAGGAGACATAATATAGGGATCCACCAATTGAAGTCACTGTAACTAGGCCGAACACATTGCTATGCACCAATTCTAGAATCACATTTTCCCATTCTCTCTCCATATGGGAACCTCACCTTACTTTTTTTTCCATGTATGCAATGTTCAAAAAAGTTGATTTCTAAACCATATTTAGAAAAAAATTCTATGATACCTTTGCTTTTCATAGTTCAAAGTCCCTTTTATCCAATGTTTCCCGTCCTCTCATGCCATAGCATGGTTGAGTTGAATTTATCATGTCTTTTCGAGTTGGTTTGTACCAAATAAGCCTGAGTGGAGTCGATTTGAGTCAAAGTCAAGTCTAATTCAACAGTAACGATGTTTTTTCATCTAGACAAGTCAACATTCCATAAAATCTTGTATAGGGTTCCAATATGAACTCCTTTCATTAAGACCATCACACCTCTAACCATCTTGCACGAATCCTTCTGAAACAGAGTGTGCACTCCAACATCACTCATCTTGCTAACATATATCGGGTTTCTTTCCAAACCCAGAATGTGTAGCATACCCGGAAGGGTTCTTTTCCTCCCATCCTACAGTATCAATCAAACTTTTTCTCATATGACAATTTTGGTTTTCGATTCATCCTCCAAGAACACATCACCTCCATCATATCATTCATACTCGTAGAAAGATTCTTTATGTGGTGTCATATGATAGGATTCTCCTGAGTCAATCAACCAAACACAATGATCTGACTGTGTACTAGTCAACGCCATGTACACATCACCTCCATTATCCAAGGTCATATTTCTCTCAGTCGACTACTTCTCGTCAGATCCCGTACTTACTTCCATCACCATCGAATTACAATACTTTTTGTAATGCCCAACTTTACCGCATTTCCAACATCTTCTTGTCGACTAAATCAAGGATTTAGATCTAACCTTCTACTTAGAATTTCTACCAGATAATTTTCCTTTATCTCTTTCAATCGGTCAACCTCTCACTACTAAATAATATTTGGTAGATCCTTCCATGTTCTTTCCTCTCATTTATTCTAACAGTAGAGAAGAAACCACATCTTCTGGCACTAGTGTGGTTGTATTTCTTCCTATAGCCATGACTAAGTTATCCCAAGAGTCTGGAAAAGAATATAATAGGATTACACACTTATCCTTCTCAATGATTTTAATATCCACATATGATAACTGGCTTAAATTGTATTAAACACATTTAAATTCTTAGTGATCGAATTGCCATCACTCATTCTTGGAAGATACAAATTTTTTCTAAGAAACAACTTATTTACCAAAGATTTTGACTGGTATAATATACCCATATTGTCCCATAGTTTCTTGGCCAAATATTCACTTGAGACATTCACTAGTACCGAATCTGCAAGACAAAGCTGAATCAGACTTCTTTCTCTTCTTTTGAGTTTCTCCCATTCTCCCATCAACATGCCTATCGGTTGGGTACTTGGACAGACCGTTGTCCATTGTTCTCGATCTACAAGAAGATATTCCATTTTAATCTTCCAAATGATCCGTATTTATGAGCGGAACAAAACTAAAACACATATTTATAATATTAACATAGAGACACATTGAACAATAATAGAGATACAAAAAAACTTAGCTTCCATTAAATAAGAAATATGTTGAAAAACTGTAAAATGCACACTAAAAACAAGCTTTCTAGAATGGTGGTATCTTATCTATGAGAAGAGATGCAATGTCTACGCTCATTTGAAAGAAGATGAGTACAATGAGGCTCTGAAGGAATTTTTACAATAACCATGAATTCCAAAACCATAGACATTCAAAAACCTAACCCTAGGATATGAAGCCCCAAAAGTCACGTGGGCCCTATTGGGGTAAGTTAGTACATCAACTTCTCGGGGTCGTAACTTTTGTATGCAATCTTCGTTTAGCTCCTTGGAAAGGTATTGAAGAGGATATTTGTCTAGGGGGATCAGTTATATCCTTCGATTGTTATTAAGGTTCATGATCATGAAAAAGTGTCATTTAGGCCCTCAAAATGGCCCCACAAAGATCCTCCTAGATCTATCCTCCCCCCTTAAGAAGGACTAGTCTCCATCGCATTGAGTTCCTTGATCAGATGAGGAAATTTCTATTGAATTTTGCCCCGGGTGAGCCACTTGCCTTGGTGCAGGAGATGCCCTTCTTTGACAACTCGATAAAGATGGATCCTCTACTGGCAAGTTCCCTTGACCTGTGTGCACATTATTTTATTAGTGTA
Organism: Picea mariana; assembly: GCA_032191745.1. Lineage (NCBI taxonomy): Eukaryota > Viridiplantae > Streptophyta > Pinopsida > Pinales > Pinaceae > Picea > Picea mariana. Next base: position 143,105 of record JASDQU010011428.1, on the reverse strand, counting down.
TGCTTGTTCCATGTGATCAAGGTTGAGCTCTGTTGGTGTCAATTGTTCTTCTATATTTGAGGTGTCTAATAATGGTGGAAAATAAGACCGAAGGAGGTCCACATTGAATACAGGGTGCAAGCCTAGGAATGGGGGAAGGTTGATCTCAAAAGAATTGTCACCCATAGCCTTGGTGATGGTGTAGGGTCCATAATGGAGTGGACGAAGCTTCTGATGGGGCCCTGTGATGTAGGAGCATCGCTATCAAACCCAGAAAAATAAATGGACGTGGAAATGAAGTTGACATGTCAACATTTTGAAAGAGCCAAACCAACTCTTAACTAGGTTGGTAGTGATGTGGAGGTTTTCGAATTTTGTGTTAATTAATTTTGTGTATGTAAAGTCGGGACACCGTTTTAAATGACAGAGTGATTGTAAATCCTTACATGATTGTAATATATTACATGTGTAGGATATTTTCCTTGATTAGTCATTAGGTTTCATTAGATTAAACTGAGTAGATAACCGCTAGAGTGATAGACGATAGAAATTAGATAAGATAGAGAGGAGACGGAGAAGGCACCCTTGGTTAGACAATTTTTCATTGCATTGCTTGTAAGGGGATGGTACCTGTAATTGCTATTTTTTCTTGAAATGAATATAACCGAGGAAATATATCCAATGGTACTGTGTTGATATTGTTTCAGAGTTTTACTGTTGTTATGTGTTTTATGAATGTATGAAATCCATGGTGAATGAATAGTTGAATAAGTTTTAAGATTTCTCTTCTATAAGTTATGAAAGGAGTGCATACCAAAAACAAGGAGTGTGTGAGAGAGAGTCTTTTTCGACTTGGAGCTCAGAAGAGATAGTGTGGGATTTTTATATGCAGAGTGTGCATATTAAGCGCAAGGAGTGCGTAGGCAAATTATTTGACTTGGAGAAATAATCTATTTTCTTGTAAGACCGTGAAGAGGTCAGTTGCAAGGAGTGCACAGAAACAGAAATCAACTAAGTGTCGAAGAAATCCCTTTGAGGAATTAAAGGTTTGAAGGAGCAACAAGTACGAAGGATTTAGCAGAAGAAATCCTTTAGAAGAAAAAAAATTTGAAATCTGGACAAGATCAAGGGTTAAGATCTATCCAGGACGAGCTGAATCATTTCAAATCGTTAGATTTTGAAGAATTTGCATGATGGTTAGTTGGAAGGATCCATCGGGAATTCACAAATGGGAATATTGGAAGTGAAGAGTAGTGGAAACCCTCGAAGAATGAAATCGCGAAGGGGATCTCGACTGTTGGTTGCTGGAGAAATAAGAATCATCGATTTCCATGGAGAATTCAGAATTTCACGAGTCAGGAGAAAGGTGGTAGGCTATCACCCAACTTCACAAAATGTGAAGTCCCGAACCGTGAGAAAAGATCTGGGCCATTGAGTTATGGGAGATATCAGACCATTGATCTGAGGTGATTGAAGTCAGGAGTTTGGACTTCGGGAGAAGGGAGGAGAGCCAATTCGCAAGTTTGTGAATTGTGAAGTCCCGAAGTGCTCGGAAGAGTGGCCCCAGGTCATAGCGAAGGGTCACATAGCCAGAAGGTTAAGGAAGGAGCTAGCATTTGTTAATATCTATTCAGAGTTTGAAATATCGAAGAGTCAGGTTAACTCACAACAGAATACCTGAAGTTGCAAAACGTGAAGTGCATTTTGGTTAGGCTTGTGGTCACTGTCGTTGGTCACATGGAGGGGATGATTACGCCTGCTGCTAGTTTACGCAGGTAGAGTTTTTTAAAAGATCATGTGGTTCTAGTCATTGAATATTACAGTGGAGAACCAAAGGGCCATTTCGGCTCAGAATCTTTAAAAATCCTAGACTGAGAGGTCGCGTAGCCCTTGGAGAGAAGGGGGTCTGCACCAAGTGGTATCAGAGCCTGAAAAAAAAATCGAAGTTGTATTCTGTGTGTTAGGAGCAATTGATATAATGTCATCAAGTATACACGTAGATCCACCTATAAAAACTCATGCTATAGGAAGAGAAGTGAGAGAACTTCGTGCAAGGTTAGAAGCGATGGAAAAAATGCAAAGGAGAACATCTGTCGTTGGAGATGTCAGTGATGTAGAGAGTGAAGAAATAGAAGTTGAAGAAGCTACAGGGGAATATGCAAGCGACGAACACTTCTTGAAAGATGTTATGAAGTTGGGAGCCAGAGCAAAGATAGACGTCCCAATGTATGAATATAACTTGGATGTCGAAGAGCCATTGGACTAGATAAGGTCCATGGACAAGTATTTCGACTATGAATATGTCGATGAAGGAAGGAAGGTGATACATGTTTTCACCATATTAAAGGGACACACAAAACTGTGGTGGGATGAACTGCAGGGAGAGAGAAGGAGAAAAGGAAAACAAAAGATAAAAAATTGGGATAGGATGATAGCCAAAATGAAGGCTAAATTCATACCTAAGGATTACCAGATAAGTCTATTCAGAAAGTTGCGGAAACTGAGATAGAGGGGTATGACAGTGAAATAATATATAGAATAATTTTATAGGATGAATATTCAGACTGGACAAAGGGAGAAGGGTGATGAGGGAGAGAGAAGGAGAAAAGGAAAACAAAAGATAAAAAATTGGGATAGGATGATAGCCAAAATGAAGGCTAAATTCATACCTAAGGATTACCAGATAAGTCTATTCAGAAAGTTGCGGAAACTGAGATAGAGGGGTATGACAGTGAAATAATATATAGAATAATTTTATAGGATGAATATTCAGACTGGACAAAGGGAGAAGGGTGATGAAAAAGTTTCTAGGTATGTAAATGGATTGAGGTATGAAATTCTAGATGATATTAGCATGATGAACATAAATACAATGCAAGATTCTTATCAGATTGCATTGAAGGCTGAAGAAAAGTTTGCCAGAAACCAGAGTCAACGAAACAGAAGCAGAGGCTTGAATAGAGGTAAGGGAATTGTCTATGATAAGGCACTGAAAAATAAGGATGAGAATGAGAAATTATATGGTCACTTTGAAAGGGGAGGAAGTTCCCAAAGAATACCATTTGGTGGGAGAAATTATTTTCCTCGAGGAAGAGGTAGAGGAGGTGGAGTTAAATGTTATGCTTGCGGAAAGACAAGACACATGTCTTGGGAATTCCCCGAGAGGAAGAAAGAAGGAGGAGGCTAAACACACATTTCTGAAGCCTAGAAGAATGTGGAAGCAAAGGCAACAGAAGGAGGATAGAACCTTATGATGAGGGAAGTTCTTTTAAAGCTAGAGAAGGAAATAAAAAGTTCAGTTTAGCAAACAAGGTTGTTCAGAACTGTTTGTAAAACAAATAACAAATTTTGCAAGATGATTATAGACAGTGGGAGCACTGGTAATCTAGTCTCTAAAAAAATGGTGGAGAAATTGGAGCCGGAGACAACTGCACACCCAAGCCCGTATAAAGTTTTTTGGTTGTGGAAAGGACATCAAGTAATGATAAGTCAACAATGAAAAGTTGAATTGAAAATAGGAGGCTATAAAGATGAGATTCTGTGTGATGTAATTCCTATGGATGTTTGTCATATTTTTTTGGGGAGGCCATGGCAGTTTGATAGGAATGTCATTCATGATGGGAGAAAAATACTTATACTCTGGAAAAAAATGGTAGAACCCACATGTTACTTTCAATAGAAGAGAAGAAATAAAAGGAAGAAACCAACACAATAATACTTCTCATGAGTGGGAAGGAACTCTTGAAGGAAATAAAGAAAGATCAATAAATGAAATTTGTTGTAGTAGGAAAGCCGAGATTTATCCTTACCAATACTTCTATGGATGATTTACTTGAAGAAATCCAGGAATTGTTACATAATTTTTCTTACATAGTAGTGCATGAGTTGCCTCACTCATTATCACCCATTAGGAGTATTAGCCATCATATTGACTTGATTCCAGGACCCAATTTTCCAAATAAAGCAGCGTATAGGTTGACACCTTGAGACAATGAATAAGTGAAGAATCAAGTTCAGGAGTTGTTGAATAAGGTTTAGTCAGAGAAAGTCTAAGCCCATGTGCAGTACCGACTGTATTGAGTCCAAATAATGATGGGGGATGGAGAATGTGTACAGATTCGAAATCCATCAACAAGATTATCATCAGGTATAGATTTACTTTACCTAGGATGGATGATTTGATGGATTGTTTGAGTGGAGAAAGATATTTTTTAAAAATAGACTTGAAGAGTGGATATCATCAGATAATAATGAGAGAGGGAGATGAATGGAAAACAACATTCAAGACAAAGGAAGGTTTGTTTAAATGGATAGTCATGCCATTTGGATTGAAAAATGCTTCAAGAACATTTATGAGGTTGATGAATGAAGTACTAAAGGACTTCATAGGTAAATTTTTCATTGTATATCTAGATGATATATTAGTTTTCAGCAAAATAGAGGAAGAACATTTAAATCATTTGACATTAGTGATGAGGAGATTTCAGTAGGAAAAGTTGTTAATAAACTTGAAGAAAGGTTCTTTTAGGAAGGCAGAATTCATATATCTGGGTTTTGTGATCTCTTCAAATGAATTGAAGATGGATCTAGAGAAGGTGAGAGAAATCAAAGAATGGTCATCACCAACGAGAATATTTGAGGTGAGAAGTTTCCATGGGTTAGCAAGTTTTTATAGGAAGTTTATTAGAAAATTTAGTGGTATATGTGCACCCATAATGGACACTGTGAAAAAGAAACATAAGTCTTTTAATTGGATACAAGAGGCTGAGAAAATCTTCAGAGTGTTGAAAAAGAAGATAACAAAACAACCAATTCTGGTTTTACCATATTTTTGAAAAAGATTTCAAGTGAGATGTGATGCAAGTGGAATAGACATTGGAGCAGTCTTGAGTCAAGATAATAGACCAGTTGCTTATTTTAGTGAAAAGGTCAATGATGCTAAGGAGAAATATTCTACATATGACAAGGATTTTTATGCAACAATTCAAGCTTTGAAGAAATGGAGACATTATTCAATTCCATAGGAGTTTGTTTTGTATAGTGATAATCAATCTTTGCAATTTATTACTAGGCAAGAAGTTGAATCAGAGGCATGCTAAGTGGGTAGAATTCATGCATAATTTTACTTTTATCATTAAACATATTTATGTAAGTGATAATAAATTTGCATATGCTTTGAGCAGGAGGAGTTTGGTTATACAAGAATTCCAAATGAAGACCTTAGGGTTTGAGCACCTTAAGGAAATGTATCAGGAAGATCCAGATTTTAAGGAGGCTTATGAAGCGTATGAAAACCCTTTGTTGAGGGATAACAATTCATGGGAAGAATATTTAATCCAAGATGGATTGTTGTTCAAAGGAAGCCAATTTTTCATACTAAGATGTTCTATGAGAGATGATTTGTTGAAAGAAAAACATAATGGAGGTCTAGCCAGACATTTTGATCATGAAAAAACACTTGCACAACTGAATAGTTTGTATTATTGGCTAGGTATGAGGGTAGATGTGAAGAAATTTTTAGACCAATGTAATATTTTTCAACATGAAAAAGGAAAGAGACAAAATACTAGTTTGTATAAGCCATTGCCTATTCTAGAAAGGTGTTGATATGCAATTAGTATGGATTTTGTATTGGGGTTACCTAGAACTCAGAAAGGAAGTGATTCCATATTTGTCATGGTTGATAGATTTTCTAAAATGGTACATTTAATACCATGCCAGAAAACAAATGATGCTACACACATAGAAACTTGTTTTTTAGAGAAGTTGTAAGATTACATGGATTTCCCAGAAGTATATTTTCAGACAGGGACTCTATGGAAAAGGTTGGGAACTAATTTATCTTTTAGTTCAGCATATCACCCTCATAAATATGGGTAGACTGAAGTGGTGAATAAGATTCTGGGAAATTTCTTAAGGATTTTAGTTACTGAACAAGGTCACCAGTGGGATCATATTCTGGCATAGGCATAATTTGCATTTAATAATTCGGTTAACAAGAGCACTTGAAAAAATCCATTTGAGATAGTATATGGAAGACATCCAAGAGGGGTTGTAGAATTGAGAGAGTTGAATCAAGATGAATTCAGGAGCGCTAGAGAAGAATATTTTTCTACAGAAATGAAAAGACTTCATGATCAAGTTAGTAGGCAGATACAGGATAGTAATCAAAATTATAAGGATAGAGTTGATCAGAAAAGAAGGGAAGTTCAATTTAAAGTGGGAGATGAAGTTTTATCTCATTTGAGAAAGGAAAGGTTTCCAAGAGGAACATATAATAAATTGATGATAAAGAAGATAGGACCATGCAAGATCCTTAAGAAATTTGCAGCAAATGCTTATGAGATCGAGTTGCCAAACAATGTTGGGATATCAACAATATTCAACGTTGTAGACCTGTATCCTTATAACAGAGATGACACGGGAGAATTAGATGATCAGGAAGAGATTGAATGGGAAGAACAGATGCCCACAGTAGAAAAACCTCAGATGGAGAAAATTTTGGAAGAGAGAGTTGGAAAGAAAACCAGAAGAAAGATGTATCCTGAATATTTGGTAAAGTGGAAGGATCACCATGTGGAAGATTGAAGTTGGGTAAATGAACCTGATATTTTGAAGCATGGAAAAGAAATGCGAGATCTCATGGAAAGGAGTCCATGAATATTTTGGCTAGAGGAGTATGATGCAGGAGCATTGCTATCAAACCCATAAAAAAAATGGACATGGAAATGAAGTCGACACATCAACATTTTGAAAGAGACAAACCGACTCTTAACCAGCTTGGTAGCGGTGTGGAGATTTTTGAATTTTGTGTTAATTAATTTTTTGTATGTAAAGTCAGGCCATCGTTTGAAATGACAGAGTGATTGTAAATCCTTACACGATTGTAATATATTACAGGTGTAGGATATTTTCCCTGCTTAGTCATTAGGTTGCATTAAATTAAACTAAGTAGATAACTGCTAGAGTGATAGGTGATAGAACTTAGATAAGATAGAGAGGAGCCAGAGAAAGCACTCTCGATTAGACAAGTTTTCATTGTATTGATTATATGAGGATGGTACCTATAATTACTATTTTTTCGTGAAATGAATATAATAGAGGAAATTTATCCAATGGTACTGTGTTGATATTGTTTCATATTTTTACTCTTGTTATGTATTTTATGAATGTATGAAATCCATGGTGAATGAATAGTTGAATAAGTTTTAAGAGTTATCTTTTATAATTTATAAAAGGAGTGCATACTGAATGCAAGGAGTGCATGTGGGAAAGTCTTTTTCAACTCGGATCTCACAAGAGATAGCGTGGGATTTTTATATGTAAAGTGTGCATATTAAGCGCAAGGAGTGCGTAGGTGAAGTCTTTGACTTGGAGAAATAATATGTTTTATTGTAATCCAATGAAGAGGTCAGTTGCAAGGAGTGCACGGAACCATAAATCAACTAAGTGTCGAAGAAATCCCCTTGAGGAATTCAAGGTTTGAAGGAAGGACGAGTACAGAGGATTTAGCGGAAGAAATCCTTCAGAAGATTTTTTTTTGAAAGATGGAAAAGATCAAGGGTTAATATATATCCAGGAGGAGATGAATCATTTCAGACCATTAGATTTTGAAGAAGTTTCATGATGGTTAGTCGTGAGGATCCTTTGGGAATTCGTAAATTGGAATATTGGAAGTGAAGAGGACTGAAAACCCCCAAAGCACAAAATCGCAAAGGGAATCTCGATCATTGGTTTCTGGAGAAATAAGGACCGTCGATTTCTAGGGGGAATTCATAATTTCATGAGTCGGAATAAAGGAGGTAGGCTATCACCCAACTTTTCAAAACATGAAGTCCTGAACCACGAGAAAAGATCTAGACCGTTGAGTTACAGGAGATCTCAGACTGTTGATTTAAGGTGATTAAATTCGGGAGTTTGGACTTTGGGAGAAGGGAGGAGAGCCAATTCACAAGTTCACAAATTTTGAAGTCCCAAAGTGCTTGGAAGAGTGTACCCAGGTCATAGCGAAGGGTCACATAGCTAGAAGGTTAAGGAAGGAGCTAGCGTTTGTTAATCTCTATTCAGAGTTCAGAATATTGGAGAGTCAGGTTAACTCACAACGGAATACTCAAAGTTGTGAAATGAGAAGCGCCTTTTGGTTAGCTATGTGGTCACCATCGATGGTCATGTGGAGGGGAAGATTACGCCTGGTACTATTTTACGTAGGTAGATTTTTGTAAAAGAACTTGTGGTTCTAGTCATTGAAGATTACAATGGAGACTAGAAGGGCCATTTCAACTCAGAATATTGAAAGATCCTAGACCGGGAGGTCACGTATCCCTTGGAGAGAAGAGCATATGCACCACCCTATAAGGTGTTGTTTCTACAAGTGAAACCAATTTTGTCTCCCACCTGAAACTTGTGTGGCACCCGGTGTTGATCATGGCGCTACTTATACCTGGAATTGGACTTCTACAAAATATCCTGACTGGGTTGGAGGATGTGTTGGATCTTCTCAATGAACAGGGTGGCTTTGTCAGCTCTAGTTGGAGCATGCAACAAGCCTTCTTGGTTGGCCCCATGGGGTAGTGCAACATCCATAAGACCTAATGGTTGAAATCCCAACCCCACCTAAAAGGTGTTGTGGCCGATTGAGCTATGTATGGATTTGTTGTAGTTGTGTTGAACATAGGGAATACTCTTATCCCAAGTGTAGGGCTTCTTGGAATTGTACATGCGAAAGATGTGCATGATCATCTGGTTGACGAACTCATTTTGGCCATCTATCTGGGGGTGGAAGGCAGTGGTATTTGTGATATTGGTGTCCAGAAGTGACTAGAGGCTCAACGAAAATGTTGTTAGAAACTGGATGTCCTGATCTGCAATAATGTTTTATGGGATCCCAAAGCATACCCACACTCTTTTAATGAATATATTGGTAGTGGCCTTCATTGTGATGCTCTTATTGCAGGCGTCCAGAATCGCCATCTTGGAAAAGCAATCAACAACCAGAAAAACAAATTCATTTCCTTGTTTGGTGGACAGAAGGCTTGACATGTAGTCCATTTAGATGGATTCCTAGGGCCTCTGAGGAGTAGGAAGAGGAGTGTACAGGACTTTCTTCTTAATCTTCGGTTTTGAAATAACGTAGGCAGTGCAGGATCATATATACTTGCTGACATATTGTCAAAGTTTCAACTAGTAGAAATATCGTTGTAACACTGCCACTGTATTTTCCACATCAAAGTGTCTTGCCACCTCACTATAGTGAGATTCCCAAATTATCTTCACTCGCTCGCTTGATAGAATGCATAGATGGCCCAGATGGCACAACAACCCATCCTGAAGATGGAAATTGGTGAGATTTTTGTTTACGCCCAACATTTGGTAGGTTTTGGCGAAGTCAGGATCTGTCTCATAGAGGTGGGGCCATCCATAAGTCTCATGGCCAGAAGAAATTGAGCAGTGTGCTGAGTGTCGTGACTGGAGGTCGACTGATTAAATCAACGACTCGATTTTTACTTCCTAATTTATACTTGATTTTGAGGTTGACCTGTTGCAAATATGTGGACCACTTATGATGGTCATCATTCTGCAATTTTCCTTGTGTCTGGATGAACTACAACGGCTTATAATTAGTGTGGATGATTGTCTCCTTCCCGATAATGTAATGCCTGCACAAGAGTAGATTTATTTGTTGTAAGAAGGGTACTTATGGAAAACATATGATAGTGTCTCACTATTATAGGCCACAGGGTGGCTTTTTTGAGTGATTATTGCACCCAAAACATAGTTTGAAGCATCTATATCAATCCCAAAGGTATGTTAATGTAGGTTAGGTAACGAAAGCACTGGGGTGGATCACAAGGACTACTTCAGATCTTGGAACGTGTTCTTTTTGGACATGCCCCACACAAATTTTTCCTTACCACCACCTCTTGTTATTTGGATGATGGCCCATGCAATATGGCAGAATCCCCACATGAACATTCGATAGAAATTGGCAAGGCCTAGGAATATCAAAATCTCAATGAGCTTGGTTAGGGTTGGCCAGTGAAAGATGACTTGGATATTAGATGGATCAACATGCACACCATTTTCATCAACAATGTAGCCGAGTTACTAGACCCTGTCCATGCCGAAGGAGCATTTTTACAAGTTGGAATATAGCTTTTGTTTCCGCAGAGTGTGAAGAACCTGCTGAAAATGTTGCAAGTGTTTTTCTCAAGTCTTTCTCTAGAGGAGGATGTCATCCAGATAAACCACCACAAAATAATTAGTGAAAGGATGTAAGATATCATCCATCATCTTCATGAAATTTGTTAGGGCATTTTTCAAACCAAAGGGCATCAATAACCATTCAAAAAGTCCTTCTTTTTACTTCAAGGCAGTTTTCCATACATATGTCGATTCTATTGGGACCTGATCGTAGCCAGAGTTGATATCAATCTTACTGAAGTATTTGGCCCCCTTAAGCTGATCAAGRAGATTGTTTATTTGGGGAATTGGGTATTGAATCCTGAATGTGATTTTATTTAGGGCCCCATAACCAAGGTAGATTCACCAAGTCATGTCTTTCTTCTGCAATGGCATGATTGGACTTYCATAGGGTGATTATATGGGTCAGATGTGCCCCTTATGGAGTAGTTCTTGGATCTGATGCTTGATCTCCTCATTTTATAGTAGATAACGACGATAGACTGGCCCATTGGGTAGCAATACATCGGGGGTCAGATCAATGGGGTGCTTCACCTGAAAGTGCAGAGGTACCCCATTAGGTGATGAGAATATGTCTTTTTTTTATTCCATGATATTGTTTAGATTCTTCTACTATGTGGAGAGGTCATCCAATGAGGCCATGGATGTGGTTGCAAGCTTTTTCTCACTCTAAGAGAGAATCACGAAGAATACAAACTTCCCAGTCTAAGAAATGACCTTCCTACATTACATGGTAGAGATTAAGGAAATAGCACTAGGTGGTCCTTCCTTAGGTATCCTGTACAATTTCCTATTCAAAGTAATAATAAAATACGAGACCTAGACTCATATACAACATGATGTTTCCATTAATAATGTTGGCCCAAAATATCATCACAAACTTCAAGGGGAGAAACATCACACAATACCTCATCTTTGAATTTCTTGATGCCATACAACATGTGACACTGTTGGCTGACGTGAATATCACATCCTTGACATAGCCATCCAATGGTGTAGGGCTAGAGGTGCAACATTTTTGGTAGGGATAGCTGCTTGATGACCTCTACTAAGATGAAGTTATTTTGGATACCTCTATCAATGATGAAGTGCAATGGATTTCCTTTTACCCACATATGTCAATGAAACAGGCGCTCACCTTCCCCTGGCTCATCAGGTTCACCCAGATGGATATTGGTGGTACCAACGGTGGCACTGGGTTCTATGTCAATGACCCATATCCCATTTTTTGGTTCTAACTCAAAGTCGGAACCTGCATTTGATTTAGAGTCTTTTACCTCAGCTACCAATTACCTCTTTTAGTGGCAATCAACAATCATGTTATGACAAGGGATCTTATGGAAGTCACACCACTTCCCGTTATCTTTCTCCATCTTCCCATTGCCCTTCTTTGCTTGCGACTTGGACTGGCTGTCCTGAGATTTCCCATATTTAATCTATCCTTTGTTCTTCAGGTTGGGGCTTCCCTTTCCATGCTTCTTCTATGAGGGGTTCCCAGACCCAAACTGTCATGTATTTTGTTTCAGCTTCTGCTATATTTTGATGGCATATCGATAAGTTGTGCCCAAGTATGAGTTGCCAAAAAACTCCATTTTTGTCTGGATGTATCTATGTAGTCTATCACAGTACTTGAGCACCACATTTCACTCATAATATTTTATTCCCATCTTGGTGTGAAAGGTATGGAAGACATTAGTGAACTCTCGCATTGTTTGGTCTCTTTCYTGCAACAATCTGGTCCATTTTGTATAAAATTCATCATAACTTCCAACAAGGTAGTATTGTTCCTTAATAACATCCCTGAAGGAACCCCAAGTGGGTGAAACTACAAAAAAWTGTGGATCCCTCTATTTCTTTTTCCTCACAGAAATTCTCCCACCAATCTTTGACATGRGGGACGACCTTGAGGAGTACAAATGTAATATTTTCTCTATTGGAAAAGYTGTGGATAGAAAATACCATTCTAGAAGGTTTAAATCTTTATCTACGACATCGAAATATATTTTACCTTCAAATATACGAATATAAAAATTGATCTTTACCTTGAAGGAGGTGGCACCTTCGCTTGAGGTGCATGCATCACTTGTCAGCAACCCTCGAAGGATTTGGGAGAAGTTGTCCATCATCTTGTTTCTCTATCACTCAAGGGATTCCTCGAGCAACATTTTTAAAGGATCTATTGTCCCGTCATCTTTATTTTCCCCACCATGGATGGTTTCTTGGGCATGCGAGAGTAGTTGTCCTCAAGAGAAACAAGCTTTATACCCAACTCTCTATACCTTGACCACGTTAGGGACATGCATTAAAAATAAACGACAAGGACCAGACCACTCTGATACCAGTGATTTGGATATATGAGTGGAAGGAAACGAAACCACAAATTTATAATATTAACATAGATAAACAATGAACAATAACATATAGACAAGAAAACTTGGCTTCTATTAAATAAGAAATATGTTGAAAACTGTAAAATGAAAACTGAAAACAACCTTGCTAGAATGGTGGTATCTTATCTCTGAGAATAGATGTGATGTCTACTCTCATTCACAAGAAGATGAGTAAAATGGATTTTTGAAGGAATTTTTACAATAAACATGAATGCCAAAACCCTAGACATCCAAAAACATAACACTAGGAGATGAAGCGCCAAAAGTCATGTGGGCCTTGTTGGGGTAAGTTAGTACATCAACTTCCCAGGGTCGTAACGTTTGCATACGATCTTAGTTTAGAGAGCACGATATCTTGCTGGAAATGTATTGATGATGACCTTCATTTAGGGGGCTCAATCAAAGCCTTCAACTATCATTTAGGTTCCTGATCACGAAAAAACATCATTTAGGCCCTCAAAATGGCCCTAGAAGTTCAAGAACCGAAAAAATACTAAAAATAGTAAGTTTATGAACCACTGTTTTGATCTAGTTGGAAAAGGTGGGTGGCCACTGAGATCCTCCTGGATCACCAAAGCTCAAAATTCTAGCCATTGAATTTTTCTATCTCTATTCTTGAACTACTTTCCATTCTTTACCATGATCTTTAACACAATTTATGACTTATGACTCTTACTGTACCTAGGGTTTAGCTCTCAGATTCAATATTGGTAAATAAATATCTGATACACAAGCCAAATATTAACATAGCTTTGATACAAATTGTCAGGGATTAACCTAGAACTTATACCACTTGTAAGGAAATGAGATACTCTTCCACACTAAACCTATCAGAAGAGAAGAATAATTTAATCAAGAACGCAAATGACAAATAATTCACACAGTACAGAGAGAGTTTACCTTAGAAACCCTAAACTAGGAAAACCAACATTCATTGAGCATTCTTCTCTCTTGTTGTCTTATTCAATATGAATAAAAGGTTACATGTCTAAATTTGGTCGACACCTAAGACACAATCGACATCATACCCTCTTGCTTATGCAAGAACAACCCTATAGCCACTTCAACTTACATATGCATGACCAACAAACTACATATGAATATTTATCTAAATACTGGCTACCTTATGATTCATTGATTATCCTTTACGGACTTACAACACACATGTTTATAGGCTTTACAATAGGAAAAACCCTAAATACATGGCACCAAAAAATGGTTACTAGTCGACTACCAGCCAAATTTCATTCATTCTTCAGTTGGTCGCCACATGCGTACATGACGACCACTTGTCAGATGACCTCTTGGACTTACTTTTGATCCCTTTACCATGTCAAACTTCCTTGACCTTCAAATTTGAATTTACCCAGTTGACTAAGCTTGACCTTCAACTTGCTATCAATCTATCTTGACCCTCGACCTATTCTCAATCCACCTCGACTTCGATTGTCATTCAATCCACATTTACTAGAATCTCACTGCAAATCATATAACAACCCAACATTCTCCCAGTTATTGTCTTCTTTGTTGAAACCAAGAGATTCCTGAACTTTCATTCATAAACCCAGGGCATCAATGCCCATTGCCTCTCTACACCAATAGAAATTTGCAACACTCACATAATTGGTCAATGAGTCTTCTATGTTTTCCAACATGTTGTCTTTCTACCACTAAGAAACTTGACTAAATCCCATGTCTCATTCTTGTGCAAGGATTCCATCTCTTCGACCAGGGTGTTCTTCCAGAGTTTACTCTCTACAGAGTCGACTATCGCATCGACCTACTTGGGCTCATTATTGATGGAAGTTAACACTAATGCAGAATGGAAATCGATCAAATTATACGTTTCGACTGGTTTTCTCACTCTTTCTAACCTCCTTACCATCGGAGTCTATTGTTACACCTCTTCCTATGATTCAATCAACTCATCTGAATCATCTTCTTCGTTGAGTGTTCTTCTCTCTTGTTGTATATCCTAAGTGGGCCTAATGGTTAAGAACATGTGTTTCATCCTAATAGGTCACAAGTTCAAATCCAGGGGGGTAGGGTATGTATACCTTCATAGACTTCACCAGTCAATTTGCTGGGCGGAGGGGGTCTCATACACTAATTTGGTGTTTAGATTGGTTGTGACCTTAAAAATAGATTCTTCTTCTTCTTATTATTATTATTCAATATGAATAAAAGGTTACATGTCTAACCTTAGTCCACACCTAAGACACAATTAACATAATACCCTCTTCCTTATGTAAGAACAACTCTGTATCCAAACCAACTTACATCTGCATGACCAACAACCTACATCTAAAAGTTTCTCTAAAGACTAGATATATTAAAATTCATTGATTATCCTTTACATCCTTACAAAACGCCTCTTTATAGGATTTACAGAAATGAAAACCCTGAATACATGGCACCTTAAAATGATTTCAGATCCATGCAAATCATTGGCAACAAATCCTGTAAATCTCAAGATTTTGTTACAGTTGACTCCAAGTGAGATTACCAATAAACTATAATTAGAAATTCTTCCATTCTTCAGTCAGTCACCACACACCCACCTATCGACCTCTTTTCAGTTGACCTCTTTGACTTGATGTCGATTCCTTTATCATGTCGAACCACATCAACATTTGACTTCAACTTTCCCAATCAACCGACCTCGACCTTTAACTTGTTGTCGATATACCTCGATTGTCAAACTGTTGTCGATCCACCTCGACTTTGACTGTCAGTTAATAAAAATCGACTATACTTTCGCTGCAAACAATATAACAACCCAACAATGTTCAACTCCAAGTGAATGTTCAATACCAAGCATGCAACAGATAGTGACATTGAAAAATAAAAATCTATATTTGTAGCTCGTGGTTTCTCTCAGTAGGAAGGAGTAGACTATAATGAGAAATTTTCTCATGTATCTCGTTATATCTCCATTCAAGTAGTAGTGTCCATTTCCAATAATATGGGGTGGTATATTCATCATATGGATGTCAAGACAACATTTCTCAATGGGAATATTAAGGAAGAAGTCTATCTAGAAAAACGACAGGAATTTGAAGTTCATGATAGAGAAAGTCGTGTATGTCGACTAAAAAGGGCTCTTTATGGACTCAAGTAGGAACCCAAGGCTTAGTATTCTAGAATTGACAGCTAAATCCAGAGCATTGGGTTTGTCAAAAGAAATGCATATTCAAATATGTACCTACTCAGAAATAAAAGTGATATTCTCATTCTTGTTCTATATGTTGATGAAATGTTCTTGATATGTACAAAAAATCTAAATACAAGTTTCAAGAACAACTTAGACAAATAATTTGAGATGAAATATTTTTGGCTAATGCATTATTTTCTTGGCTTATAAATCTGGCAACGAGAGGGAGAGATTTTCCTTGGTCAAGGAAAATATACAATTCATATTCTTAAAAGATTCGGGATGGAGAAATGAAAAACTATCGCCACTACCATGATTACACATATCAATAAATTAAACACCTCTGAGTCAAATAAGGTGAATCCCACCATCTACGACAATTGATTAGTTACTTGATGTACTTGATCAACACTAAACCTGATATTTGTTTCATTTTCAATACTCTCAAGAAACACATGGTGGACCCTAGGAGACTACATTGGATTGCATCCAAACACATCTTGAGATACTTGAAAGGTACCATAGAGTATGGAATTAAATATATGAAGGGAGACCAAATTATCTTGGTGGGATATTTAGACTCAGATTGGGAAGGGAATGTGATGGATCAGAAGAGTACTTCTGGTTATTTCTTTAGCTTGGAGTCAGGGATGATCTCTTGGTACAACAGGAAGTCAAATTTTGTATCTCTTAGTTTTGTGGAGGCTAAGTACATGGAAACAAATGAAGCAAGTTGTGAATCCATTTGGATTTGCAAGATACTTGTTGATTTGTTCATTTCATAATTGAATCCTACAATAATTTACTGTGATAACCAAAGTTGTATTAAACTTTAATAGAACCCAGTATTTGATGAAAAATCCAAGCATATTGAGATTCGATACCACTTCATTAAGGATAGAGTATAGAAAGGGGTAGTGAGGCTTTCTTACATCTCCACAAATGAGAAGGTTGTAGATATCCTAACTAAAGGATTTACTAAAGGGAAATTTAAATACTTTATGGAAAAGATGGGAGTCATAGTGTTAACACGTTCCTCCCTAAGAGGGAGTGTTAGAATATTATATTGAAGAAAGGTTCTCTAAGTTGTGAGAACAAAAAAATTACATTTAAGTTGTCTCATCATGAGATTAAGTCCCCTCCATTAATCAATATCTAGATATAACGAATGATATAATTTCTCATCCTTTCACATAGATCAACTTCAAGTATAAAAATATGTTTGATATTTCTATTGACCATGAATCGATTTGTCAAGGAAAGAAGTTCTTTTTTAAAGGTAAGTTGAGTTAGGGAAAATACTAAAGAGGAGAGGTCGAGCTAGGGCCAATAGGTCAGCATGTAGGGGCAGGACCCGTATAGCCTACAAGTAGTATGGCCCGATATGTACATCCAGAAGAGGAATATGTTTGATTCACTATGACAACAAGGAGTACACACTGATCCATACAACAAAATAAAAAGCAATGATGATTTGTACTATCAACAAAAAGAAGGGAATCGATCTGTACAACTGGAGAGACTTGGGGTCGATTTGTATTTGTATAAATTTGATTGAGGAGGATTATTCAAGATCTGAAATACGAGATGTTTTTCCCTGTACTATTATTCTCAAAATAAATAATATCACTAGAAGAAGTTAGCTAGGTAAAAATATTTTTTCTCATGTGGTTGCTCTTTATTCTAAATATTGTGTTTATTTGTAGCATAAATGTGCATTTTCGTATCATTGAGTTAGTTGGGATATCTATGATTTTGTGCTATAATTTTTACATGTTAAGATGGCCATAGTTTGTAGTTCCATGGCGTATGCACACCAAGTGTTTGACAAAATGCAAGAACAAAATGTTTTCTTATCCATTGCAATAATAACAGGGCATGCTAGAAATGCCCCTGTGAGAAGGAATTCAATATATATTATGAAATGAAGTGGGTTGGTATACATCTAGAAGGGTTTACATTCCCTATTTTTAAAAAGGCTTGTGCAATCTTGTCGGCTTCTTGAGTGGGTAAGAAGGTTCATGCTAAAGTTATGAGAGACTAATTCAGGTTTGATGTTTTTGTTAGAGTTGCATTGATAAATACATATGAAACATGTGGGGGCATGGAACATGCTTTCCAAATGTTTGATGAAATGAGTTGGCATTATTCAGTTTCATGTAGTGGTTGTATTTATTGGTATGTACAGAATGGGCATGTTCATGAGGGCTTGAGGCTCTATTATCAAATATAAGAAAATGGCGTCAAACTGGGCATTGCAATAATGGTCATTGTTCTTCTAGTTTGCACTTATATGGGATATCTGCAACTTGGGTTTTGTATTCATTGTTATGTTATTAAAAGTACAAATTGTGTGCATGATGTGTTTGACAAAATGGTTGAAATTAATGTGATTTCATGGAATGCAATGATTGACATGTATGTCAAAAATGGGTATCAAAACAAGGATTTAGTGCTCTTTAATGGCAGAAGTGTCCTCAGACACACACTTTTATTAAATAGGAAAATAAATTACATATGAGAATTTGCAAGAGTTTACACCCGAACACCTCAACACTCTTGGAATGAGCTATATATAAGCTAAATGTCCTAACTAATTCTAGTTATGGATCACTTATTAAATAAACAAGTGTCCATTTACAATAAATGATATCTTAATTTTATTCTAACTATACTCCTAATTTAGAGCCTAAGATACGACACCTTTCTAGAGTCATATCTTTCACAAAAATACTCTATTTCTAAATGCCTCCATTTATTAATCAACTATTCTATATTATTAATTTATTATTCTAAATTAACAATTATTTTATCAAAGTATTTTAAACTATGATATTTTTATTTTGTATCATCTAACATTTCCCCCTATGATCCAAAGATACATTACAAAAGATACCAAGTTCATCCCTGAACTTAGTAAATATTATTCTGCCAAGAGGTTTCGTGAAAATGTCTGAGATCTTATCTTCTAAAGGACAATAAATTGGCTTGATGACATCCTTTGCAATGAGTGATATGATATGATGATACTTGGTGGCCACATGCTTTGTCTTTAAATGAAAAACTAGATTCTTGGCAATATTAATGGATGACTAGTTGTCGATGAATAATGATGTAGCTTCTGTTTGAGAAATTCCCAAGTCTTGCAAAACTTTGCGTAACCAAACAATTTGACATGTTGCTTCCCATGTTGAGATGTATTCTGCTTCTGTTATAGAAGTGGCCACTGTAGCTTTTTTCTTACAACTCCAAGATAATGTTGCTGAACCCATGTTCATTAAATAGCCTGATGTTGATACTCTATTATCAATACTTCCGACAAAGTTGGCATCTGAAAATCCACCAAGTACAAAATTTTTAGTCTTTTTGTAAAGAAGACCAAAATCTTTTTTTCCTTGGATATATCGAAGAACTCTTTTGGCTGCATTCCAATGGTTGTCTCGTGGTTTCTACATAAAGTGTGAAAGGATATTGACTACATAAGATATATATGGTTGAGTGTTTGTCAAATAAATCAAGCTACCAATCAACTGTCTATTAATAGTGTTATCTACCATTTCCCCCCCTTCAAATTTTGAAAGTTTCAAGTGTTGTTCCATAGGGGTAAGAAATGGTTTGCAATCCTGCATTCCAAATCGCTGAAGAATTTCTTATGCATACTTACTTTGAGAATGAAAATATGATGTGGACGTTGGAATAATCCAATTCTAATATAGTAGTGAAGTAGTCCCAAATCTGTCATCTTAAAACCTGCATGTAACTCCTTTTTCACCTGTGCAATGTGATCATCATTCTTTCTCGTAATGATCAAATCATCTACATACATAACAAGAATCACTAGATATGGACCCTGTTGACGAATATACAAGTATCATCAGATTCACTTCATTGAAAACAAACTTTCTGAAGGTATTCATCCATTTTGGTATACCAAGATCGGGGAGCTT